>APFE031720724.1:84164-97777 GCA_000404065.3 Pinus taeda | reverse complement strand
TGGACTTACCCCAAAAGGCCTCATACCAATGGAGATATTTGTCCATCCTTATATACCCATGATCCTCCCCACTTCTAGTCAATGTGGGACTTTGGTCGTATACCCAACAAAAGGGTGATCTTGGCGCAATCCGTGCTAAACCAACTAGTAGTTTATTGGTCTCATTTATATTTTCTTCCAGCGAGCATAATACAGTCAATGAATAAGCTTACTGCAAATTTTATTTGGGGTGGTCAAGCGGGCAAAAGGAAATATCACCTTTCAAAATTGTCTAATATCTCTTTTCCAAAGAGCATGGGAGGATGGGGCCTCTTAGATTTGAGGAATTTTGGAAAAGCTCTGTTATGTAAGACTCTGTGGAGAGGGATTTATGAAGAAGGGCCTTGGAGCAACATAATTCGAAAGAAATATTTGGGCAAGAAGGACATATCTTTCTGGTTCAGGAAAGGAAGGATCGGCTCTCCTTTTGGCTCTTCAATATGGTTAAGCCTCCACAAGATCGAAAATTATTTCCTAGAGAACTTAGTCTGGCGTTTTCAATCTGGCAAAAAGATTCTTATTGGGAAAGACCAATTTATGAGCGGAGCTAAGGTGATCGATGTACCTGTACCTTTATTGAGTTTCCTTCATAGGAAAGGTTTTTTCTATTGGGACAGCTTAATTGAAGGTTGGAAGGGTCCGGTTCCTCTCTGGAAGGATGCTGGATGCTTGGGCATGCAAGGTGATATCGCCCTACAATGGGACCTCATCAGGATGCGTCTCAAGAATTGTGGCATTTTTCACTCAGCGAATTATGACAGTCTCATGTGGAGAAATTCGAAAGGGATGAACTCTATTCGTGTAAAAGACATTTACCAGAATTTGAGTGGTCTAAAGCAGGCTCCTCTCAGCCCTTCATTCCCACTCATCTTTTGGAAAACTGGTTGCCCTTCCAAAATGATTTTTTTCTCATGGTTGTCTTTTCATAATAGAAATCTCTCTTGGGAGAATTTAAGGAAGCGAGGATGGCAGGGTCCTAGCCTTTGTCCTATTTGCAAGTCAACAGAGGAAAACAATTATCACCTATTTCTAAATTGCAATAAATCTCAGCAACTTTGGAAATCCTTGGAGGACTGCTATGGAATCCAGCATATGTCCCATGCTTCAATTAGTGAAGCGTTTCTACGGTGCAGTAAGCAAAAGGAGTCTTGGAGATCAGTTTTCATTATCGCTCTTTGGTGAATATGGAAGTGGCGCAACAGTTTCATCTTCAATGGCAAAACATCCCCTTTTTTGGAAATTTTCTCCAACATTACTTCTCTCTATGAATCTATCCTGCAGAATTCTCCCAAGCAAATGAATCAGGATTGTAACGAGCCCCCACGGGAGCTTTCTTCCCTACCAAGAGCATTCTTCGATGGAGCTGAACAGAATGGAATATGTGGCTGTGGGGTCCACATTCTAGCAAATGAAAATAGTCACTTTCTCATTCATTGGAATGGGGGAAGGGGATCCAACAGTAAAGCTGAGGCAATGGCCCTAACTGGCCTTCTAAGTTTTTGTCTCTTTCTTTGGAGACTCAAAAGTTATGGTGGATTATGTTCTTGGAAAAAATAACATTCTCAAGCCACAACTTGTAGGATGGTTAGATAGGATAAGGTTCTTGTGGAATAGATCGGAGGGAGGATCTATTCATCATACCAACAGGGCACTCAATCAGCAAGCAGATGTTTTATCTAAAAAGGGTCTTTAGAAGGTTCTAGGTTTCTGGTTTTTGCAGGTGGCTTATGAGGGGAAAATCTTTTCCATTCAAGATTTCTCTCCTCCAGATTTCTAGCTCTCTTTTTGGTTCCTCTGATCTCTTGGTTTTACATTTTGGTCTCCCATCAGTCGGTTTTCTTTTCATATGATGCTGTTCTTCGTTTCTGTGGCTGCAAGATTCTCCTACTATGCCTCTCCTATGACTTTTGAAGATTTTGTTGCTGGCTATCAGCTCGGTTTTTCTGATTTCAGGGCATTGTTTTGCCTTTTTTTGGTTTTCTCATCCATGACTATTTTTTGTCAGATCTATATGGATTATATGTTTTTAGTGGAGGGAAAAGCACTATATAGGCTATATGGGTCATATGATATTCCATATGAATGTACATTTATGCTTGTTTATATTTCTTATATAAATACAATCATGCTTTTTCGTCCTAGAAAAAAACCAAAAATTATATATTTGAGGAAGAAACCTTAAATTTAATTAAGAAGGACTTGCATTTTGAATCTTGCAATTTTTTGAATTAAAAATGATTGAGTGTTCGAATTTTAGAATTAATTGAGTGATATCCACTGACCTACATACATCGGAACCGAAATAAAAGTATTAACATGCGTATTAATTTCTTATCGAGAAAAGCAAGGGTTTTTCTAAATATATCACTTTAAATGATAATATACAACTTATAATTTCTTATCGAGAAAAGCAAGGGTTTTTCTAAACATATCACTTTAAATGATAATATAAAACTTATATTTTGCATGAATATTCATTTAATATTTTAAAACGAAAGATAAATATTATTAATTTTGCTCAGCTTAATTTCTAATGAATTGTGAGATATCATTCTCACACGTGAAAAGATTATCCGTTCCCTAATTTAGTAACATCATTTTGACACGTAAAAAGATGATCCATTCCCTAATTTAAGAGAAGAACACGAGAATGCTATGGTATCAAATTATAGGTGAATTGGTAATATGTTGGGTAATTTGAGTAAGGATGAGGATAAAGTTTTATAGCTGTCACTGTAATATTAAGAACATATTTAATAGTCTATAAATTAGTTATAGAAATAAATGATTATTTAGCAAGATTCAAGATGACAGGTGGGTGGTAGTATTTATTTTTCTAGTCTTATCGTAAGGGGCCAAACATGTCCCTAAGAAATTGAACTTAAGTGCATGGGAGAATAAACTGTGCTCCCCACCACTCAAGCTACATGCTTCTCTCTCACACACACATCCATCTTCATTATACTTATAAAAGTTTTAAGTGAATATAGTGAGGGTTTTAAAGATAAATGATCAATAATATGAATACATTTGAAGATTGGAGTTTTAAAGATAAAAGATAAATAATATGAATACATTTGAAGATTGGAGTGAGCTACCAAGTTACCACAAAGAGGAAGGAGAAAGTAAAGGAGAAGCTTTGTTTTAAAATAAAATTGAGAAACCTTAGAAAAAGAGGAGAAAAGTGGGACTTTATTTTTAAATAGTTATCTAGAGTTGTATGTTAATTATGGCGCTGTGATTATTGTTAACAAGAAATAAATGATAACTAATAATGGAAACTAAACTAAATTTGGGTTTATTTACTTAACCTAAGGTTGGAAATGAAAGAGAGGAGAAATAGAATATAACTCATTGGGAAAAACATTGTTACAGGTGATGAGGCTAGTTGGGTTGAAGATGAGAGGCTAATTGGGTTGAAGATAAGAGTTGTTATGTTCCTTCAAGAGAGTTTTCCACTTTCTACATGAACCAAATGAACTTACACATGCAACTCAATCTTCCTACAAAATATATTAGACCCAATATCTAATATAATGCAAAATACAACACTAGATCTACCATAGAAAATAATAAACCAATGAAGTACTTAATGGTGATCCAAAGTTCCTTCAAAAAGGTTTATCTACGTGCCTTACCCTAGTTGTCTTGAAATATCTGTTTAGGTAGTAAGGTTGAATTGTTTAAAGTGTTGGAGGGGACTAACCTAATGGAGATGCCCATTGAGTCATGAAAATTACCATTATCATACTTTTTTTTCAAAACATTTCCCTTGAATTTTAATCCTTTTTTTGCTTTTCTGTAACGTTGTTTACTCCATTTTAATACCTTATGTGGAATATATTTTCCAATGCATTTGTTTTAGTATTTTAAGTGAGTTTATGATTACATATTAGAAATTAATATGTTTTATCTTTGAAAGTTGAGTGAGTTTGGTGATGATCACAAGTACATTTAAAGCTTGCAATAATGTATATTTTTATCACTTAGTTACAAATTCGAATTTCCTCTTCAATCATTGAATATTTTTCATGTATTTGGGATCATTAATCTATGATCCAAGCTATGGAAAAATCGTGGATCTTTTGAGTTGATAGCAAATATCTTAGAGATATTCATGAGAATATATTTAGAGATATTTACTTACTAATTATTAACAAATAGTTGTAGTCACATGAGATATATGTGGATCCTAGTTTCAAAGCAATCTTATGTATAAATATGAATTCCTTTTCCATTCTAAAGGGAGGACTCTTAGAGTGTACATCTAGATTATTTTATAGAATAGATAAACCCTTTGATATTTCTCTTCATATAGATTACTTTGTAGTTTTGTAAATAGTGTGTTTTAATCTAGTTTGTGATTATAGAGTAGTTTGCTAGCTTATTGTTGGGAGAATTAGCTCAATCCAAATAGATCAGGGTATTCTTTTATTTCATACTACATGTATTTATTTAATTCTACAATATGATTTAATGAATAAGTAAGTCATTTTATTTTGCATGTTATATTAGATTATATTTCTTTTATCAATTCTTGCCAATGAAAAGAACTACGCTTTATGATAAGTGCCTAATTCATGTATGATCGACCTTCAATACATAATAAATGCTAAGGGAAATAGAGCTAGGTTTGAGTTTATGCAAGTGTGTTTCTTTTACAATGTATATTAGCAATGATTCATGGAAAGAAGAAATGCCTAAATCATGTGAGAGATAGCTTGGTGACAACAATGTCCTAGCAGCATGATCAATGTTCAAGTACATTATCATTGATTAATAAGTGTGGTGTGTTTCATCTATGGATTTGATTTCGTAAGTCCAGGCATTAAGTATTTCAATAGACAAATACTACAAATGATTTGATTTTGCACATACCGTGTTTATATTTCACAAGTTTATATGCTCGGCTTGATAATTAAATGTCACATGATTTAGACATATAAAGCGACTGACAATGCCCTAGGACCAATTGGAGCAAGCTCTAAAGTTAGAGACAGACTAATAGGGAGACATCCATATTAAGGTGTTAGAGATGATGAGTGTAAAAATTTAAGAGCATGTAAATGGAGTTTGGAAGCTAGATCAAAGATTTAACAACCATTATAATATGTACTTGCAAGATTTCAAAAGATAAAGAGAAGAATAAAAAAGATTTACAAAGAGAAAAACAACTATATAAATACAAAAATAATTGAACTCAATGATAGAATATTGAATCTTGAAACTAGTTGAGTGATAGAGATTAGTAACCAAATATTGGAATCAACATAAAGCGACTCACCTAATCACGTGACAAGTTTTTTCCTAGCTTTTGAAATCTGACAAGATAGGAAGTTATAGTTTCAAATCAATTTGAAAATTTAAACATTTTTGGACCATTTGGGTTGAGTCATGTTGGTTTCGTGGGGCCTGACCCAGGTTCAGCATTAGTCAGCCAAACAAATCCCTACACTACTGGCCCTTTCGGCATCAGTCTGTGGAGCGCGGACCAAAGTCTCACCTGAAGTAGTATGGGGGGATGCTGGAACCAAGTTTCCACACCTTGAGATGGTCATGATGTCGTTTTATACCCTCTTCTCCTACTTTTGCGCAGGTCACTAAACCTTAGGGCTCTGTCAGTCTACCATTTATTCTGCCCTTCAGTATCTCTGTGAAGGTGTATGATTGACCTTCGCGCAACCTTAACCTGCAATCCTGGTACTTCCACGCTGCTATGACAACGTATTGTATAGGTTCCAAGTTATTTTAAGTGTTTTACTTATCTTACTAATAAACGACAGTTAGTGCCGCATAAACTGATATCCTTACTTGCGTTTAATTAACCAATACAGTCACATACATTCGCGCATCACATGAACATTGTAAATTGAACCCAAAATGCAATATAACCAGATGCATTAACAAGAAATAAATACACAAAACTTGTAGAATACTTCTCTTTATTGATATCCTCAGATTAATACAAAATCTATCCACCATGCGCACACAACGGCAGGGGTTTGCACACTCAGCTGCGGACTTCCACCCTAGGCCTTTGCACACTCAGCTGCAAAGCCTCTACCTACGCTAAGACTCGAGAACACATAGACTCTAATGCTTAACTCCTCACTTCATTCTTCGCTACCTCTTGAAAACTACTTAGAGCTTACTTACTTAGCTCATTTTTATACAATCCCATGGTCCGCGGACCATGGGTGGATCTTTACACTTGACTTTACATTTTACAAAATAAGGGTGGACAACCCTTTATGACTCTTGACACCTTCCTGCTCCGCAACCACAAAATACAGAGACTTTACAACTTTATTACAAAATTGTCCCAAAACATGGGCTTTTAGCCCCAAAACTATCGTTGGGGGAACCTGTTCCCAACAGGCCCCTAATAAAAACATGGTGACTCGCCCTTGAGTCACTCTGCGGGCGCAGAGATCTTGGCGCAAAGACCTCCCAGCTCAACTTGTATGACGACAACCTCGACAGTGCACTGTGCGACCGCTTGCTTCACTTCTTCAACCAACTGCTTGGTCCCTGGTCTTGAACTGTCAACCAAAAGCTTCTGTTGAGTTGCTTGCAAATGAGCAAGCTTGCCTTCAATAGAGGCTGTGACTGAATAAGCCTTATCCAACCAGTTCTTCAAACGTGCCTTCAGCACTGCCTCCTTGTGTTGCACTGCATCTACTTGTTCTTTCAATTGTTTGGCCTCCTACAACTTTTCCGGTCTCTGCGTGAGAGAGATGGTTCGTGCTGTACCTTTTACTTCGTCATAGTGCTGTTGTAGTTCTCGCGCTTCTATCTCTAGTCCCTATACATTAGGGTCCTCCTGTAGGCTTGTCAGGACCTCGAACAACTGTTCAAAAAGTTGTGTGCAGTCTACTATTGCACTGTCTACCGCTGCTATCACCTCTATGATAGCAGTTGCACGCTGCTCCTTTACTTCTAGCGGAGTTGAAGGCTAGGCCTTCAACAGTAAATCTGCAATCTGTAGGTTCAAATCTAGTTGAACCTTAGCCAACTCTGTGCAAGCATCGCACACCCCTGTAGCAAGCTTGCGAATGCGCACCTCGACTGATTCTTCCTCAGGAATGGCCAACTCCGGGACCATTTGGCATGCCTCCTCCACGACCTGAACTATGCGCTTATTTTGGTTGGTTACCTCGGTCACAGCGGTGACGACAGAGTCTTTCTGTAGGGCCATCTGTTCATTATTAATCTTTTGGTCACTGATCACCTGCAAAGCGCGATGTTCGCAGGCCCTTAGCTTCGCAATCACTCCATCCCGCAATAGGTGGAGCGCCTCGCCGGGGAATGCTACCAAGTTCAACCCCACTCCCTTAAGGGCGCTGATAGTGGGCCTGTCTGCTTCCTTTTCTGTGGTCAATGCTCCATCTTCCAGCACTATCGCATGGGATACCTTTGCACGCTGCATCTTGGCAACTTCTGAAGTACTGATAGCGAGGCTGGTGGACACTGTGCCAGCCTATGATGCACTGCAGACCCGTCTGGATGGCCCCCAATAGTAGCTGCTGCTACTGCTTGAACTACTGTAGTGCCTCCGTGGTGACATCCCACACCATGTCTCTAATGTCATACAAATCTCCCTCTGTGAGAGTGATTGGGTCTAGTGACGCCTTATTGGCCTTGGATTTCTTCCTCAACCCCACTTTTTCTTGTTCTCTTGGACACTTGATGCGGTTTGACGTCATCTATGGGTCCACGCCATGCTACTCTGTTTGCTCATCCTTTTCTTCCTCTGTTTTGGGTGAAGGCGACCTCACGCCTTTGTTACAACCACACTTTGTTTCGTTTATCTGCTTTTCCATCTGCTCGGCAACATCGTGCTCCACTTGCACCTTGTCAGTGGCCTCATTCTTCCTGTTCTCAGCCAGCTGTGCCATCTTGAGCTTGGCCTCCTCCTTTTTGTGCTGCACGACGAACTTGCTTGACCCCATCGCCAAGTTTAAGGTAGTGCGCCACTCTGCCAGCCAACGATCAAGTATTGCATCAATTGGGTCTTCCGTTGCCAAGTAAGGCAAGTCATACCATGTCTGCTCAGGGTCCTTCCATGCTCTGATTGATAAACGGTGAAAGTCTGCCTTGAACTTCATGTACCCCTGCAGGTTGGCAAACACAGTAGGCGACAACCGCGGTTTGCGATTGATAGCAATGCAGATGTTCATTTCCATCAAGATCCAGAAGATCTTGCTATCCTTGATGCACTGAGCATCCTTAGTTGCCCACAACGAAGCATACTTCGCTACTTTTGGCAGGTCCAGCGCGACCGAGGGGAATTGACTATCTTCGATAGCTCCCATGCTACCAGCACAATAGACAATAAGAGCCACGCATAGTGGAAGGTCTTGCTGAGATCTTATGCCTTGCGACATTTTGCAAGGAACTCATCGTAAAGATAACACACCCAATTAAACTGGAATCCTTCGGTGCATTAGGTTGCAAGAGCAACGACCAGTGCCGACACTTCATCTGCACGAAACTTCATTATAACCTTTCCTGCCAAAATCTGCGTGGCTACCTTGACCGCAAGGTCGTAGATACTCGAGATGGCATAGCCTTGCGACTTCTTCACGAACTTGAATTTCTCCTTCATGGCCTTCGCGAGGGCTTGCTTGCCACCTTTTCCGCCAAACATCATGGTCGGATTTTCTCCTGTGTAGGGAAGGCGCGTGATCCTATGGATCAATCTATTGGTGGTGGGTATCGACTCCTCCAACCACATGCACCCATCGTGCACTAAGCATAGAAGCTGCTTGATGACGAATACTGTAATGTGGGTGCGATTGTAGTGTGGCACCCACAGCAGGTTGAGCAGACTTGCCTTGTCTACTCCCCTGAGCCACTTCTGTTGTTCTAATGCTGTCATCCTAGTGGTTGTGTCAACAACGTGACACATTAGCTGCTCTGTTGCCAAGTGCGGGAACTTCTCGTGGTTAGCTAAGTCCCAATCTTCCAGTTTCAACAGAGAAACCGACCCCAATCGCGGTCCTTCAAAGACAATTTTGTTTGGTAGCAGAGGTGTGTGCAAGGCGACCTTGCTTTCGCCGATGTCCTTTGGAACTTTGGTCTTGCCCTTGCATGGAGGGACGTATTCGGGCAACTTAGTGATAAGGTCAGAACCCTGGACCTCAACTTCCTCCACTTCTAGCCCCAAATCCTCATCATCCATCGGGATGTCCTCAATTTCTTCCTCCTCCAGCTCTAGGTTAATGGTTTTTCCATTTTCCTGTGCAGTGGCCTTGTCCTTCTGTGGGTTTCTTATGGGTGACGCGCGCACCAATATTGCAACCTACTTTCCCTTCTTATCCTTTGCACTCTCCTTGGTTACTAGGGTCAACTTCGGTATAGGTGTCTATGGTGATTTTGGAACTTCAGCTAATAGCTTTGCAACCTCTAGAGTAGCTCCCTCTGCCTCCCTAACAACCTCTGGCACAACCTCCTCGAGTGTCACTGCTTCAACACTCATAGCTTCTGCGAGTGTCGACATGATTCTATGCAAAAACTCCTGTGTCTCCTTTGGCAACATCTCAAATACTGAACTTGCTAGCAAAATTTCATTGTTTTCACAATTCATGTGCACTTGAGAGCTCAACAACTCAATTCTCAAAGTTCCAAGTGTTTTTCACTGGGTAGCCACCTGTAATTTATAGGCACTTTCAAGTTCAAATCTGACTGTTCCCCCCAAAATCGGTTCATTAATGCCGGATTGGCAGCAAATTTCCAAGGATCTTGCCCATAAAGCTTGTCTTAAATGCTGGCTGGCCACTCCATTTGGCCGCATTCTTACTGTCAAATCATGAATAGTGACTTTAATGGTCACTTTCTGGCTGACCTACGCGATTTCTCCTTGGGTAGTGCAGCTCTCTTCGCGTTGTTGCGAACTCTGTGACATTTCCTCGTCCCCACAATCCTCCAATCGCACAGCTCCCCAACCTAAGCAGTGTAGTTTATAGTCCCGCGCCTCCTTTCAGCTGCCTAGAGTGCTAAGACTATGCTAACCTCATATAGTCACTTGGCTGGATCATGGTGTATGGCTTCAATCGGTTGCCATTCACCTTTTCTGGGAAGGGATCTCCATTCAATTTAACCTGTTGAATTGCTCCATCGTCGGTAATCTTATTAATGACATAGGGCCCTAACTAGTGCATTCTAAATTTCCTTGGAATTTTTTCAAACTTGCTGTCATATAACAAAACCAGATCATTTACCTTAAAGGTGCGCAACTTAATGTGTCGATCATGCCATGCTTTTTTCGTGTTGCTTTTGGACCTGTTGGTGAAATCCAGCTAGAAATCTCTCTTCCTCAAGCTCAGCCAACTGTGCGAACCTCTCTTTCAGGGCTCCATGACCCGTCATACCCGTAAGTGCCTCTATGCGTAGACTAGGCATAATGTATTCCATGGGAATCACTGCTTCAACACCATATACAAGCCTAAAGGGTGTCTGTCCAGTCAACTTTTTGCATGTCATTCGATAGGCCCATAGTACTATGGGTATGTGTAGGTCCCAATCACTTCACTGAGTGTTGCAAACCTTGGTCAACGCATTTTCTAGTACCTTATTGAATGCTTCCACCATCCCATTAGCCCGCGGGTGATAAAGCATGCTTTTCTAGTGATATACCTGAAATTCCTTCGTTAGTGTGTTGATCGTTTCGTTCCGAAAGTGTGTACCACGATCACTCATCAAAATCTTTGGACACCCAAATCACGTTAGTACATACTTAAAGAGAAATTTCTCAGCGGTCACACCTGTGCAGTCCTTTACAAGTTGTTCCTCTACCCATTGAGTCAAATACTCAGTTGTAGTGATAATTTACTGTGCTCTCATCTTCTTCCCTTGGGGTTGAATGGGTCCCACAAAATCTATCACCCATTTATTGAAAGGTTGTAATGTTACCTGTGGGTTCAGAGGCAGCTCATCTCTCCATGATGGCTTGCCAGTCCTTTGACACACATCACACGCCTTGCAGTAAGCTTTTGAATCCTGATGGAGGTTGGCCACCACAACCCTGCGCGTAGAATCTTCTGTGTGGTCGCTCTCCCTACATAATTTCCTCCCACGACATCCCCATGAGCGTCCATGAGGATACTGCTCCTTTCAAACTCCGGTACATATCATCGTAATACTTCATCATACCTCGTTTTGTACAGATGTCTGACAATGATAGAAAAGTTTGCCACGCATACCAGTAACTTCTTTTTCTGCTGGACGGTGTAACCTTCCAGGGCAGTTCCCATCATTACAAGGTGTATGACGTCTTCAAAGTGACCATCCACGACACACACTACAAATAGTTGCACGTCAGGCAATCCCTCCTCCAAATTAGTGGGTTCTTCCCCTGTTTCGATGGGCGATAGATGGTCTGGTCCCGCGTTCAGTCATCCAAGCTTCACAATAAATTCAAAATCATATTCCTAAAAAAATAACAACCACCTACAAATTCTCCCCCCCAACACAGGCTTATTGACCAGGTATTTCAACGCAGAATGATCCGTATACATCTTAAAATGTCCACCTAGCAAATAGTGTCTAAACTTTTGGAGTGCATATACCATGGCTAACCCTTCATGCTTGATGGTGGAATAGTTCTTCTCATCCTTGGATAACCTCCTACTTGCGAATGCTATAGGATGGTCCAATTCTCCTCTGCCAGCCTATGTCAGTGCTGCTCCCAGTGCTATACATGATGCGTCTACATGTACATGAAACTCCTTCTTCCAATTCAGGAAGACTAAAATTGGGGCGGTGACCATTTTTCCTTTCAATACATCCAAGCTCTTCTGACATTCCTCGTTCCAATAGAACATGACATCCTTTTCCAACAACTTCTCCATATGCGCAGTGATATGGGAATAGCCCTTGATAAAATTCCTGTAATACCTTGTATGTCCTAAGGTTGCGCGCAACAGTTTTACACTCCGGCGCCTCCAAGTTAAGTATCGCTGTGATCTTCGCGGGATCTACCATCAGTCCTTGTACTGAATTTTGAAGTATCGATTGCTACAACTGTCAAACAAACTCTGCGAGTGTGTTCGGAGTGCACAAAAACCCTTGTTTCGGTTCTTCAAACGTGCATTTTGGCTTCCATATGACCTCAGAATGCCAACTTCAATTGCTACTTAAAAGCCATGCACTTCTCCACTTCAATTTCCCCTGTCTTGCTTTGGTGCATTGGAAATATTTTACAATGGTTTCGAAACTCTAACTTTAGGGTTTAGTGTAACAAATTTGCAATCTTTAGCAAATTGTTATGACACGTTATAACCACATAACAACATATCAATTGTATGATTGTCAAATTATATCAAATATTTGGTTAGACCAAAGTTGGCGGATAAATACATATCTTATGGTTCATAACAAATGCATCCCCTATGATATATAACGCATAATCCCACACCATATATCAAAGTTTGTTTTACAATGTTTTAATATGTCATTCGAACCCTTGGTGGTGAACCAACCTTCGTTCAGATATGGCATATGTTTTTCAAACTATATCACATAGTTATAACCTTCAATAATCCGACAGATTTGTGAAACATTATGGCGTCTCCACATTCGACTGGCGCAATACATAGCTCTCGTGGCATATCACTGTGTAACAATATAACCTAAAGCTTGACATTGGACCAACGGTGAAATAACATTGATACCCGTGACAACAGTTGTAACAAAGGTTTGTTGGTGGTGATATATTTGTCACATTTATTATAACTCCACGTAAAAATACCTGTGGCGTTCAGACTTTAGATATTGGACATATAACACTCTGTTCTAAGTTGGAATAACCCTGTAGCATATGACATTGTTCCGTGGTGTTGGAGCTGGCGTAAAAAAATATAACGTCAGACCCAAAGCACCACACGTCATTTCCCACCTAATTGGAGTGCTAAACCAACAGTCTAAATAGTTGATAAATATTAAACCATCATGGCACATACTAACGATGATAGTTTGGAATAGCCTCCGCGCTATCCAAACTTGGCTCATGGCATAACTGTTATAGAAATTTTTGGGCACTTCAACCCCAATCATAAATGTCCATAAACTGAGGGCTCTTAAGTCCCTAAAAGTGTTGCTTCACTGCCTAAAGGAACAAGGTCAGCTGATTACATTATCTCCCAGGAGTTCTCCACTGAAAACTACTCATAAATGGTCAAAACTGGACCATACTAAAAGCTCAGTGTAGAGGGGGTGATGCATATCACCTTCCCAGTGTACAAGGTCCAATGCATACTAAATTACTCCTCTGTAGGGTGCGATGGTCGGGAATGGACAAATGGTAGGGACAAAATGCGAGGTGGAAGATCATGGAATATTCCAGAAGCTTCCCCTCTAACACTTGCCTCTCTGTTTTCGACTAGGGATGAGTAAGAGATCATCATTCTCCAAGTGGAAGTACGAACTATCAGAGAGAGGACACTAATCAAGATCCCAGAAGATGACTCACCTCTCTGTAATCATCTATATATGGATCCTTCATCACAGAGATCTAGAGGCTGGAATTTTGTATCTTATAGAGAAGTGCTATTGGTTTTCTGGTGTACATTCAT
>APFE031720724.1:32096-53668 GCA_000404065.3 Pinus taeda | reverse complement strand
AGTTGGCTAGGTGGAAACCCAGAGAATCTTCTAGAAACTGCTCATTTGACACTTGCCTCTCTGAATTCGCCCAGGGACAAGTAAGAGATCATGAAATCTCCAAGTGGAACCAAGAACTATCAAAGAAATGACACTAATCAAAAACCCAGAACCTGACTCACCCACCTGCAAACATATATATATATATGGATCCCTCATCCTTGAGATCCAGAGGCTGGAATTTTGCATCTTGTAAGGAAGTGATGTTGGTTTCTCTGTGGAACATCATAGTGTTGGGTGTTCTAGCTTTTCATGAGGTGAAGAAGGGCTTTCATGCTGGGAGGATGGCGCTGGGTCAGATCAATGGGTTGTAATCCTTTCTTCTACTACTTCTATCAATAAAGCTATTTGAGTTTTCCTCCATATTCTTGTATATCTTTGAATCTTGTATTAATATATGCATTTGTATGGTTAATATATATTTGATCCTATATTGTTTATGGTTATAGATCTCTATGCTTTGATGGTATTATGCGGCTTTGACTCTATAGGTGTTCTTTGAAGCAGGACAAGTAAGGAAAGAGTGGCAAAGATCTGTCAAAGGGGAGAGGAAACAAGCAAGGAGCCAAGCGAAAGATTGAGGTTGGTACTCTCTGCTTCTCTCTCATCTATTTATCATAAAGGAAAACATAAGTGACTTTAGTTTGTTTGTTTCTAAGATAGCTACCTCTCTTAGTGGGACTAGCAGCTCTGAATGGACACTAGTTTTCCCGATAACAAAATGGCTACTCTGCTAGGGAGCGAATAGCTTGTTTTCTTGTTTCTATTTGTTTGCTTTATAAACTATAGACAGAGCCTAAAGTTAAGCCAGCTAGCCTTCAAACTGCTTTTGTTATGCAACTGCAAAGTAGATCAACGCTACTTTAGTCAATCTCCAGGTTAGTTGATGAACTGAACATATGACTTGCAAACATCCTAAGTGCCCTGGTGGTGGCTCAAGTAACCTCATTAGATCAGCCCCTATGCTTTGTGTTTACTGCCTATCATTAGCTCAGCCTAAATCCTTGAACTAAGCTGCAAACTGTGAGCAAAAACCATACCCAGTCTCATCCCTGGACCATCACACTATCTCTCATTGGCAGTCTGGATGCATTGCACCTCCCGTGTGCTGCATGTGAGATGCACCCCTGTTTCCCTATGTTACAGGTGCGATGATTAGGTAAGACTGTTTCTGCCTCCAAATTTTGGTTTTCTCCTCATTGTCTTCAGCTTTATTCAGTAGTTTTGCTGTTTGTGATCAGTATACCACTGTTGAAACTCCCTTCCTTTGCGTTATTTAGCCTCCATTGTATAAAGAATTGTGAATGTTTTTATGTATGTTTCGCCATTTACAGTTCTCCTTTGCAAACAGTAGCTTAATCGAACTGTCATCTTTTGATTTGAAAGTGTCGCAAGTCTCATTTTCAGTCAAAGAAAAGAATCCTCCTCTTTTTTATAGTTAATTACACTTTTGCTCTTGTATTTGATTTGAATTAATAGTATTTCAATTGTTGAAAGCAGTTTTCAATTCAAAATCAGAAAGTGTCGTCTTAGTCTTCCTTTTGTTTTTTGAAAAGAAAATTGTTAGCATTGTCGCGTTGAAAGAAAAAATAGCTCATATTTGTACTTAGCATTCTTTTTGTCATTCACACATTAAGAAAGCGGAAAACAAATACTTGCATGCACATTTGCATTTAGACTACTTGTGGAAATTGATTTAGGACAGTGCATCTTAGTGTGTCATCTTTGCTCTATGTTGAAACAATCTTGCTTCTCTTTCCTTAGTAGCTAGGATTTTCATTGCAAAAAGAAACTAAACGATTGTTTATCATCTTAGATTGGATATTTGGGAATTGTATATCTACGTCACGTGGTGAACCTAAAAGGAAAACTTCTTAAGAAATATCAACTATAAAATAAATTTCAATGAACATAAAAATGCTTTGGAACCTAATGCACAACATTTATAAGTCTAGGCTAGAGACATATTCCGGCGTCGTAAAGCCTGGTAACTATCGCTTTCATCGTAGGTTTGGTGATTCCTCCACTTTGAGACAACAAGTGCTAGTATGGACTTGTGCTCCCATGTACCGTCGAGTATATATTGGGAGACCACAATAGGCTATATCCTTTATCCTTAGGAAGTAGTGTCTGCCGCCCTATCGATTGCAATGCACTGAACACAGCATTCATGAAGATTGACTGTCGTACCGTAAAAAGTATTATGTAGTTTTGCGATTGGTTTGGTAATCCCTCTGTCTAGATTTCCAGAGCAGTCACTTTCATTCCTTTTCAAACTCCTTAAAAGAAAAGGTCCATCTGAGCACTTGTCACTTTAGGCTCATTAAAAATCGAAGGCGACTAGAGTCATCTTTAGTTTTTTCTCGACTCTTAAAATTTGAAAAAGCAGGTTGTGTCAAAGCGTCATAAAATTTATTTTAATTGGAATAACTTCATTGTTCCCTCGTTGGTCTTAAGTTGAGAAAATGGAGTCCACTAACCAAGGATTTCCCCTTGGGAGGAATCCTAGTCCCTTCTCCTCTTGGGGAGATGTTGGTGCACCTCATATGGCCGCATTGTCCCTTCCAGGACTGACAATTGGCCTGCCAGTATGGCTTTTCTCAACCTCTGTCGTTCAAAGAACTGTGATTCCTGAGCAATCAAATTAGCAACTGAATGATACTAGAGTTACCCCCCAACCTTCTACTTCATTTGTTTCTCCCTCTCCTTCTTCCTCTTCGCTTGGTGAAGCTAGTAAAACTAAAAACCAAGTAACTGAGAAGAAGAAGAAAGGGAAGGAGAAGAAGAAGAAGAAGCCAACGACAAAAGGGGGCAACCATGCGTCATCTGGAGAAAATCCACACACTACACCATCCAAACATAAATATCCATGTGTCGTTTGCAAGGGAGACCACTATCATTGAGATTGTCCTTGCATCCCACAGATCTTAAGGGATTGGTCTCCCTGCTTGAACAATCCGGTGTCCTCAACCTCTATCGATCATGTTGAAAGTACACCATCAACTAGTGAAAACGAAGTCAATGGACAAAAAGGAACATCCAAAATTCCTTGTAGACTGTGTGAAGGCGATCATGCCATCCATTGTTGTCCCTTCCTAGACGAAGCTAAAAGAGTCTTGGATAACCATCCTGCTTCACCGCTACGGCTTTCTCCTGGATACAAGAAACTCTTACCGATTCCATCACTAGTTGAAAATCTAACTGACATGCCTTTGTGGTTGGTCAAAGCATCTATCATTGAAGATAAACCCTTTGAGTCCACACCAGACCAAAGTCAACAGGTCGAGATAGCAGTCGACCCAGTCTTGTCTTCGGAAGGTCTACCTTCAGATAATACAGTCACCAAAGAGAATGAGAACGACACCGTTCAAATTCTTTTCATTAACACCGAATCTGATGAACATGGGGGAAATCTACCTGTTCCTTTATCGCAAGAAGGAAGTTCGTCAGAGGTTTACCCGACCATTTATTTGGTCCCTCCTCCAAGCAACCTAGTTGTTTCCTTCGATTGGAATCTACTAGGCAGACCCCGTCTACCATCTAATGTACCATTTCGAATCATGGTGCAAGCTTACAGAATGGTCATGGTTGGTACTATCATAGATGAAGGGGCTTCTATGAGTATCCTTTCCCCAACTGCTTGGAAAGTGCTTGGTTCGCCATCGCTTCTGCCTGAGATTTGAAATCTGACAGGCTTCAATAAAGGAACCAGTCGACCGTTAGGGATCCTTCCAAGTTTGCCTATAACTTTGAGAAGGAAAACCGTTTATTTGAACGTGTTGGTAGTCCAAGGACCTTTATATTACAATCTAATCCTTGGGCGTGACTACATTTATAGCATGGGAGCTATTGTTTCCTCACTCTTTCGAGTGATGTGTTTTCTGCATGAAGGCAGAGTGGTCCAACTCGTAGACCAGCTTTCATTCCCCGGTTCACACATAGATAATAGTCAAGTGCCATCTCTAACTCGTCTTTTTGCACAAGGAATGTCTCATCAATCTCTAGTCAATCCACTTGATGAACGCAAGTGATTCGATGAATGTGACTAAACCCAGGAGGCATGCGCCCTGGTTTGCTTAGGCAGGAAAACCCCAGTTATAAGGTAGGTTTCCGCGTAGGAATATGACTAGTCTGACACACCTGTCCATTTAGGAAAATGGGATTAGAATGGAATAGGATTCCCTCGTCAAAGGTTAGGTGATTGGAACTAGAATCACCTTCGTCCATTTCGATGGACAGAGCCAAGGAAGTGTTTTGTCTGCTACGTAGGTGGAACAATCTTGCTAATGCAAGAACTTCTGTATGGTGACCTGGAAACTCTATTTCGTTATACCTGTGGGCATGCAAACCTTTTTACATGCAAGTGAAAAAGAAACCATTTATTTTCTTAGTTTGTAGGTTCTTAACCCTTTAAACTCGTAGGTTGGTCGTTCCTAGCTTGCATAACGAAAGGCTCCTGAGCAAAGTTTCGAATGGGGCAAGCTCCCTAAAAAATGAACCTATCAATGAGACATCCTTATTATACGATTGGCACGAGCAGTTTTACACGATGTTCAATCTCGTTAAAAAATAAACCTAGCGATGAGCAAATGTTTCCCCAAAGTTTAAGCTCATTAAAAAATGAACCCATCCATCGGTAAATAACCATTGCGATAGCATAATTATCAGCTTTTGAGCCTTGGTCATGTTCTTACCATCACCTCCACTCTTTCTAGCCGATCATATGCCTCCATTTGATTGTTTACCCCTTTTGAGGAACAACTATGACGAGTGATTCTATTAGCCATCATCTTTACACTTCCATGGTCGAAAAGTTCCAAACCTTACTTGGAACCAGCTGCTATCCGAAAACATCGCTTGTTCCTCAAAAAACGAGTCTCCTTTAAGCTATTTTCATCTGACTCGTAAAATATGAAAAGATTGCTGAGAAATTGGGCTCTCCAGCTTGTTAAAGTGATCGGAAGTGCCATCCCTCCTCTAGATTTTAATAGTTTTGGACCTGAGGGATCATTACATAAAAAGATCGAGCGCTTGTCTTGTTTGGCTCGTTAAAACCATCGAAAAGTCATCCCTTTCATATTATTTTATACTTTTTCGAACTTAAGGGATTATGATATGAAAAATGATTACTGGAGTTTCCTTTCCATCCCTTTTCAGACTCTCTAAAATTGAAAAGGACTGAGTTATCTTTGTCGTTAAACTCGTTAAAACTATAGCAACAAACTTGTCCATGTAGACAAGAGCGAGTTTCACTATCACTAGGCTCGTTAAAACATAGCGACGGGTTTTCCTGAAGGAAAAATTATAGAACAAGCATATGTTATCCACCTCAAGCTTGACAAAAATAAAGAGGTACTGGTCATCAATGACTGGGGAAAAATTGGGAAGAAAACTTGAAGAAACTTTATTGGTAGCAAGTCACTCTTGAACATGACACTTTCACTCCATCACCATGATTGAGTCGAGTTGGGTTATTCCATTCACCGGCCATATCACCATTGGTCCTCCGTACCATCCATTCTTGGGGTTAAGGCTACCAATCCATTTCAGTGTCGTCGATATGTTCAAGAGAAGTCCCTCAAAGAATTCACCAACTCTGCTTACATCTCATCCGCTGCAATACCTTCACACTTCATTCTTTCATGACTGCCACCTTGAACCTTGTATCATCAGATCGTTTTCACCTCCACAAAATCATTTGCTCCGTTTCGTGTCGTAGATGTCGGATTCATTAAGGCCCTCCTACGATGGGTCACTTCTTGTCAACATCAGCTCATTATCCAAGAAGTTGACTTAGGAACAACCCTTTCAGTACTTTGAAGCTTGCAATCCTCAATGGCAAGTTTCTCACTTCCAGCGACAGGTTTACATCAATGGCCTTTAACCAGAAGATTTTCATGGTGTTCGACATCGAATCATGTATTCGCATCACGTGAATTGTACTACCATACCTTGAGGGTCATCATCATTATCGGTGATTACTCTCGCACCTGTTAACAACTTACATCATTGGCTGGTAATCAGGCAATGTCTTTCCATGTTCGACATCAGAACGACCTTTCACATGGATCGACTTGTACTTCGGGTGAAGATTGAATGAGTTTGAAGACCCTGGATCTAGTTTCATCCATCCGGGCTGCGATATATTCAGGAAAATAAAGACATCAAATGTACATCATAGCTGCACAGATGATCATCCAAGCTAAGGGATGATGGCTCTACCAGAATCATCATTCTGCCACACAGGAAGTTGTCTGTCTTATGTACATGAAAATGAATTCATAAAGCTGAGCATGGGAATGCCCGCCTCAGCTAGATCATGAAAATATTATGAAGATAATGTATTGTATTGTATCTTATTACAAGTCACCTTCTAGTTCAAAAAACCTCGGATCCTCATGATAAAGCATTTCACCTCACATCAGAAGATTTACGACCTCATACTTTAGGGGGCAACTGTTATAGACATATTTGGGCACTGCAACCCCAATCTCATATGTCCATAAAATGAGGGCTTCTAAGCCCCTAAAAGTGTTGTTACATACCCTAAAGGAACAAGGTCAGCTGATTACATCATCTCCCAAAAGTTCTCCCTGAAAAACTACTCAGAACTGGTCAAAACTGGACCATACAGACTGCTCAGTGCTGAGGGTGCGATGCATCTCACCTACTACATGCAGAAAGTGTGATGCATACTGAAAAGCCCTTCTATAGGGTGCGATGAGCGAGAGCAGACAAATGGAAGAAGCAGTTGGCTAGGTGGAAACCCAGAGAATCTTCTAGAAACTGCTCATTTGACACTTGCCTCTCTGAATTCACCCAGGGATGAGTAAGAGATCATGAAATCTCCAAGTGCAACCAAGAACTATTAGCGAAATGACACTAATCAAAAACCCAGAAGCTGACTCACCCACCTGCAAACATCTATTTATGGACCCCTCATCCTAGAGATCTGGAGGCTGGAATTTTGCATCTTGTAAGGAAGTTCTGTTGGTTTCTCTATGGAACATCATAGTGTTGGGTGATCTAGCTTTTCATGAGGTGAAGAAGGGCTTTCATACTGGGAGGATGGCGCTGGGTCAGATCAACAGGTTGTAATCCTCTCTTCTACTACTTCTATAAATAAATCTATTTGAGTTTTCCTCCATATTCTTGTATATCTTTGAATCTTGTATTGATATATGCATTTGTATGGTTAATATATATCTAATCCTATATTTTTTATGGTTATAGATCTCTATGCTTTGATAGTATTATGCTACTTTGACTCACAGGTGTTCTTTGAAGTGGGACAAGTAAGGAAAGAGTGGCAAAGATCTATCAAAGGGGAGAGGAAACAAGCAAGGATCCAAGCGAAAGACTAAGGTTGGTACTCTCTGCTTCTCTCTCATTTATTTCTCATAAAGGAAAACACAAGTGACTTAGTTTGTTTGTTTCTAAGATAGCTACTCGTCTTAGTGTGACTAGCAGCTCTGAATGGACACTAGTTTTCCTGATAACAGCTAGGGCTACCAGAAACCTTTTCATGTGAAAAGAAAGGGGTTTCTCACAGGAATAGATGCTCCTAACACAATAGAGCAATCCTCTCGGCCTGAAAGCAGCCAGAAACAATAGATCTAGGAAAATAATGTCAGATGCAGTTGTATCGGCTTTCGATTTGGATCACCAACAGATGTGGCCCTCAAATAGCTCTAATACCATGTAGGAATTTACAAGGTAAGTTCCTCAGATAGAAAACCAAACGACAATGCTCACATACAGATCACAGATCAATACACTAGTATTCTTGACATGGTTAAAACCCTCAAAGAGGGAAATAATCCATGGCCTAAGCCAACGTGGCCACTTCAGACAATTTATTAATAAAATAAATAAAATTTACATAATATTCTATCATGAACGGTCACGCTATAAATGACCCTCCATGCTCTTTAAATAGAGATCATGGACCAATTGGGTGTTAAGCCATAGGTCAAGTGTCAATAATACCAAGGAGAGAATGTACCATCAGATCACTTCATGCCTAGAACATATCGTAACTGTCGGATTGTAAGTTACAAATGTACATAGTAAAGAAACACACTTTACCTAACTCTACACTAGACCAAGTTATACTTAACTATTTCCTATGTGTCGGAATATCCTAACACATCGGACCCAAATCTCTGCACGTTGTTACCCATAGAGTTGGAGAGCTAAACCAATGGTCTAAATAGTTGATAAATAGTAAACCATTGTGGCACATACTAAGTTAAGGAAAATTTTAAGGATGGGAAATTTTCTTGAAGTTTAAAAACATTGGCGAATCTCACTAATCCCTAATATGCAAACTATAAAATGTTTATTGATATATTTGTGAAATTATTCAAATTTATAATGAGTTTATATATAGTCTCTATATAATGTTGGTGATTTTTAAGGTAAAATAATTTATATTCTAAAATTTGGGCGAATCGTCTTTTATAAAATTGGAAATTGGCGAATATTTGTTGTGGAAAAATCATGGAAAATTAGCCCCTTGGGCGAACATTAGCCCCTAAAATTTTCCATTTACTAACAATGGTTGTTTGGAACAGACTTTGCACTATTCGAACTTGGCTCATGGCATAACACCATTCCTCCTCCGCGCCAGCTTAGCGTTTCCCTACAACTATGGTCACATGGCTCTCATATGACCTGGAGCTAGGCCCTTAGGGCTGGCTCCCTTCGCCAACTATGTTATGTGGAGGTTCCATTATATGTTCCGTTGCCCATGCACCAACTAGTCTTACAAATTGTGTGCTTGTTTACAAATATAACCTGTGGCATGTGGTTGGAGTTCCACACCAAATCCAAAGGTTGGTATATATGTTTTCTTCGTGGTCAACTTTGGAAGCACTGATAAATTATTCTTTGGATTTAGTAGGGCCGCCAAAGTTAGCGGGCTTCGACAACCCTTCCCCATTTATGCAATAAACAAAACCTTAAATATATGTATGCGCCATTGGTTTAATAATGCAATGCCATGGCCCATTGGTTAAGTTTCGTAGTGATGTAATGGAGGTCATGGGTTTGACCCCCGACTTTGCCTATCCAACCTCTCTGTTGAATTTGACAGCCTCTGAGTTGACTTTGACCTACCACATGTCACATTGAGAAACTGCCACTTGTCCCACTCTGATCACTTCTTTTCTTGTTGGAGGAAAACTTTAGAACGCTTTTTTCCCCTCATACGGAGGCCATTTTTGAAACCGTATATAATGTTGGAATCAACATGACGATCTCTTTGACTTGGTGCTAGTTTTACGAGCATATGAGACTGTAAATTTCCGAGCATATCGGAAACTGTAGCCATTCATGACCATACTAGTCTCAAACATTACATATTCAACATGACTAGACTCAATCAAGATCCATCCTGGATCACTTTGAATTAACTCGAACTTTATGGTTTCACTATGAAGAAGGGGTTACAAAATTCCCCCTTCTCTAAACCTTGTGAAATTAATTTATGATATCACCAACATACTCAATGTGTTAAGATATTTCCAATGATATAAACTTTATCTCAATTTGAGCTTCCTCATGACTATACTAGCTAATGTGACATCCACCACCTCACTCACCCTTGCAAGTGCCAATTAAATTTACTTAAATATACTTTTCAGATAACCAATGGTGAGTTAGTATTGTTCATTGAGGCTGACAGTGATCAAGACAAAAAGAGTTTGCATAACACAACCAATTGAGACCTTTATCTGGGCCGAGAGTCGATAAAATTAACACATAATATCAATCACTACCCTCATAGCCTCAGTCTGGGTCAACAATGATGGATATGTACAGGATCCTCGCACTTTTAGAAACTCTTTCCCTACACCGATGAGTTTATATGCATATGTAACGAATGTGCCACATCACAGCCAGTTGGTACCCATAGTCTGGGCTAATGATGGTTTAATACCCACAAGGGTGTGTGCGTGTATATATATATATCACCATCACATAACCATGAACCAACCGGTTGCCAACCTATGTCTGGTTCCTTGAAGCAAGGGGTTACTCCAAACACCAATTATACAGGGTCAAAACCCTTATCCAAACATTTATCATTCCAAATATTATACATATTCATGATATAGTCAATACACATATTGAAATGTTTGTTATTAGACACTAAGATATGCTAAGTTATAGTTCATGAATTTTCGCAAACTCAAATACAAAAACATCACGTGGAAATCCATAATGGATCCAGAAAAACACTATTAGGTTTACTGATGTATTGTACATTGCACAAATTCATAGTACATTGCCAAGAAGGATAGCCACAATCTTAAACAAATAAAGAACCATGTTTCTCATAACATATCAAATGATGGAAAGTTACACAGTGTAATGATTTAGCTTAGTATATTAAGCAAGCATACATATTCATGTAACCATACCTGCAACTCATGAAACTATCAACAAACAAAGAGGCCTCCAAGCTCCTCATAACCATGATAACACATACATAAATCATCTCAACGTAGGAAAAAATGAATATTACATTCCACCATTAGTAGTGTTGATACATACACCATCATAAAACAGATCATACATTATTCATCATTCATAATGCAACACATATACAAATAAATGCACTTACCTAATTAACTTGAATGACTTGCAACTGAGGGAGGGACTTCAAATATCCTCCCAACCATAGGGAAACTACACTACAATCTTTCTTGTAGCTATCCACCCCTAATTCAGATTCATTGTCTAAGGAAATTCTTGCTTAGGGAAATCATCGAAGGCTCAACTGGGGTATTTCTTAGTTCCAGGAGTCTGAATCTATAATCTGGGTGGTTTATTAGTTGCGATTTCAAGGAAAGCACTACAAGAAAAATTGTATCCCAATGTCTAGGTGGTTTATCATCTTACTTATCAAGCACTAAGTGGTTTATAAACTTCCTCAACAAGTGTTGTCTTAATGGGTCCTGACCTAGGTTCGGAGTTAAGTTTGCCAAACAAATCCCTACACTACTAGCCCTTTCGGCATCAATCCGCAGAGTGCGGATTGAAGTCTCACCCAAAGCAGTATGGGGGGATGATGGAACCAAGTTTTTGCATTCAAAGATGAGCATGATGCCATTTTATGCGCTAAAACTTCTTTCGCACAGATCGATAAGCCCTTAAGGCTTATCAATATAACTTCCTTTTATCAACCTCTAGACCTTCACGAAGGTCTACGACTGTCTTTCGCGGACCCTAAACAAGTGAATCAACCACTTACGTGCCTATGCAATTACTCCCAGTTCTGTATTTACCTAGATCATCTTAAGTGTCTGATAAATTTAACATGCATTAAGATATCCTTCACATAAATAGGTATTATTACTTGCGTTTTTATAACAATGTAAAACATGTAGAATCATGCATCAATATAGTATTAAATCATAACCCCATTATTCATGATAACATAAACACATTCATTCATAACAGAAGTAAATGGACAAAACACAAATATTTCTGGAATATTCTCTTTATTGATACTTCAGTTCTGCTTACATACTCAAGACTATCCTACGTACTCAGCTGCAGGGGTTCGCGCACTCAGCTGCAGACTCTACTCTAGGCCTCTGTGCACACAGCTGTAGAGCCTCTCTTCTACTCTAAGACTCTTCACTCTTCACCTCTAATGACCCATTACATTCATTCTTCACTACCTTCTATCTTAGACTCTCTAAGACTCTCCTTTTTATACAATCCCATGGTCCACGAACCATGGGTAGATATATACAAATCGACACAACTTACATAACATAAGGGTAAAACCCTTTATGACACTTAACCATCTACACGCTCCACAACCACAACTTGCGGAGACACGACCACAACTTGCAGAGACTGTACACTTTACATAACAAAAACTTGGGCTTTCTACCCCAAAACTTGGGCTTTTGCCCAAAAATTGACCCTAGGAGACCTTTTCCCAACAGGCCCCCAAAACAAATATCGTGACTCGTCCCTGAGTCACTCTTCCGGCGTAGAGATCTTACTGCAGAGACCTACCAGCTCTACTTGTGCCACTTCTACATCAACCACGCTTTGCATGGCTGCTTGCTTGATTTGCTCCACCAACTGCTTAGTTGCTGGTCGTGCACTGTCTTCCTTTACCTTCTACTATGTCCTTTGTAGGCTCGCCAAATTCTCCTCAATGTTCAAAGAGAAAACTTAGGCCTCATCCAGCTAAGGCCCCAATCTAGCCTTGAGGACCACCTCTTTCTGTTGCACTACCTCCACTTGTTCGAGCAACTACTTTGCCTCATGCATCTTAGCCAATCGTTGTGATATAGCGACGGTGCGCGTTGTTGCTCTTTCTTTGTCATACTGCTGCTACAATTTGTGGGCTTCTGTGTTCAACCTCTGTAGAATAGGATCTTCGTACATAGTCTTAATGACCTCCATAGACTACTCAAGGAGCACAGTGCAATCCGCCACCGCAACATCTATTGCTAAAACTGCATCCTTCACAATGGCTTCACGTTGTTCTAACCTCCGGTGCAGTTGAAGGCTATGACTTTAGCTCAAGCTCTGTGATCTTCAGGTTCAGCTCAAATTGAACCTTGGTCATTTTTGTTTTCACATCATGCACACTAGCAACCAAGTTCCTAGTATTGGCCTCCAACGATGCTTCTTCTGGTATATGCTGTTCCAGAATGGTTCTGCACGCTTCAGCTACCACGATTGCAGTTCACTTGTTCTGCTCCTGAACCGTTTTCCATGCTTCTAGCACTGTTGTCTTCTCAACAAACATCTGTTCATTGTTAAATTTCTGCTCGTTGATCAAGCTTAGCGCGTGCTGCTCCCAGGCCCTAATCTCTGCAAGCATGCCCGCTTGCAGTGTGTGAAGGAATTCACTGGGGAGCATGGCTAGGTTTAGACAAATATTATTTAAAGTGTTGACAGTAGCCTTGTCAACATCCACCTCCATGCTAAGAGCTCCATCCAGAAGTGACTGCCCGGAGATCCAAGGATCAGACCAACTTTACTGCTTGAGTGGTCCTCGTCACCAAACTACTTGATTCCATGCTGCTCTGCCATGCACCGGCCTGGAGTCTAGTTGTTTGGATCTACAGCTTGCGCAGACCCATCTATATAACGACTAGTTCTTTCTTTTGCTACAACAGTAGTTCTGCTATTGTATCCCTTACCTTATCTCCAATATCATCCAAGTCACCCTCTAACAAGGTGATTGGATCTAGCGATGAGTTGAAGGCTTTGGTATTATTTCACTATCCCTCCTTTTCCCATTCCCAACGGCAAGGAGTGCTCTCCTGATCTCCACCCCCCTGTTCTGATTGTTCTTCTTCCTTCGTTTGGGGCGAAGGATATTTTTGACTTCTGTCAGAACCGTGCTCTTCCTACTCTACTTGTTCCTTTGCGGTGCACTCCGCTTCTTCTCGGGCCTTCTCCTCAGTCTCCTTCTTCCTATTTTCTGCCAACTACTTAACCTTTAGTTAGGCCACTTCCTTTTTTTGCTTCTCCATGGAATTTCTAGTCTTGGCGGCCAAATCCGATGCTGTGTGCCAATCTGCTAGCCATTGCTTGAGGACCTCTACAATGGCATCATCTGTAGCCAAGTAGGGAAGATCATACCACTTCTAATCTGGATCCTTCCACGCCATGATGTAAACACGGCGGAAGTCTGCTTTGAACTTCGCGTACCCAGATAAATGCTCAAAGATGGTTGGTGAGAACCACAACTTTCGGTTGATGGCTGTGCGGATGCTTGCCTCCATCAGCACCCAAAACACTTTGCTTTCCCTAACTCAGTCAATGTCCTTGGTAGCCCACAAAGATGCAAACTTCACGGCTTCAGGAAAATCTATTCCTATCGGAGGAAATTGGCTATCCTTCGGCAACTCCCATGTGACCAGCACAATTGATAGTAGCCATGAGTAATGGAAGGTTTTACTTTGGTCTTGTGCCTCTCTACAGTTCGTTAGGAACTCGCTACACAGGTAGCGCACCTAGTTAAACTTTACGCCCTCCGCACACTGGGCTGCCAAAGAGACCACTGGTGCTGACACCTCATTTGCATGACACTTCCTCATCACTTTACCAGTCAAAATTTGAGTAGCCACCTTCACCGTGGGGTCAGAAATACTGGTAATGGAATATTTGCATGACTTTTTGACAAGCTTAAACTTGTCCTTCATTTTCTCAGCGAGGCAACGCTCGCTCGTCTTTCTGCCAAATTCCTTGGCCGGATTCAATCCTCAATGAGGGAGTAATGTGATCCTATGGATTAGCATATCAGTGATTGGTATCGGCTCACTCAACCACAAGCACCCATCATGCGCAAGGCACAACAACTGCTTAATGAATGTCAAATTTATAGGGGCGTGGTGGTAGTGAGGCACCCATAGTAGGTTCAACAACCCTGCCTTGTCTACCCCATGAATCCATTCCACCAACTCCAGCGCGGTGACCCCAGGCTCCTTGTAGAACACTCGCTTCGTGAAGGTATTGGTAGCCAGGTGGGGAACCACTCAATATCCCCCAAATCCCAATCTTCAAGCTTCAGATGTGGGATGCGTGCCAAGCGTGGACCTTCAAAAGTTATATTTTCTGGAACTGTCCCTTATTTGGGTCCATCGGGACGTTCACCTTGCCTCGGCATGGAGGGATGTATTCTGACAACTTCTAAATAGGGTACACCCCCTCAATATCGATGTCTTCCGTGCCCTCCTTGGCCTCTAGATCTACCACTTTGCCTTTCTCATGCACGACTAGCTTTTCTTTTCTCTAAGCTTGTGTAGCTGGATGTTTCCTTGGTGTCTTCTTATGTTTATCCTTCTTCAGCTTGGGAACCTCCCTTATCGGCGTAGGCTTCGGCCTAGGTGACCTCGGTGCCTTAGGCACTGTTTTGGGAACCTCCATACTCATGACCTCAGGGGAAACTCCTTCAAAGGTGACAACGCCCCCAGTACTAGTGGTCTCAGCGGGTGCAGACATAAAGATGTTATTGAGGTTCTGATCGGATTCATGATACTACTAAGACACGGGGCTTACAAGCAAATTCTCAAAGAGCTCATGCAATAGATAACACAACTCAGAAATTCTCAGAATGCAAAGTGTTTCTCGTTGGATGGCCACCTATAATTTATAGGCAAATTCAAATTCAAATTTGACCGTTTCCCCAAAAATCCACTCATAAATTCTATATTGGCAGCATATTTCCAAATATTTCACACTTGATTTAAACATTAAATGCTAATTTCCGACTCCTTTTAACCGTCTTCTGGCAGCCAAATCATGAACAGTGATAGTAACAATTGGTTTCTGGCTATACTGTGCGGTCTCCATCCCTATAGCGCAACTCCCTTCGCGCGTCTATTGGTACTATGACATCCTCCGGTTCTGCGCAGACCCCTCGTCGTGCAGCTCTACAACCAAGCAGTGTAGTTTATAGTCCCATGCCTCCTTGCAGCTACCTGAAGCACTAAGACTATTCTACTATGACATAGTCATCTAGCAGGATCCCCGGTGTATGGCTTCAATTGGCTGCCATTTACCTTTCTGGGAAATGGATCTCCATTCAATTTCACAAGCTGAACTGCTCCACCATTGGTAATCTCCTTGATAACATACGACCCTAGCCAATGCATATGAAATTTTCCTAGAAATTTATCAAACTTGTTGTCATATAATAAAACTATATCATTTACCTTCAAGGTGTGCAGTTTGATGTGTCGATCGTGCCATGCCTTTTCACGCTCCTTATGAACTTGTCGATGGAATCTAGCCAAGAATCTATCTTCCTCTAGCTCTTTTAGCTACGCGAGCTGCTCTTCTAAGGCTCCATGATCCGCCATACCTATGAATGCCACTATGCATAGACTAGGCACAATGTATTCCATTGGCATCACAGCTTCTACGCCATAGACAAGCCTGAAAGGTGTCTATCCAGTGAGCGTATTACAAGTAGTTCTATAAGCCCATAGCACGCTAGTACGCACACGTCCCAATCATTCCTCTGCACATTGCAAACATTTGTCAGCACGTTCTCCAATATCTTATTAAACACTTCAACCATTCCATTGGCCTGAGGGTGATATGGCATACTCTTTTGATGATACAATTGGAATTCTTCCATTAACGCGCTGATCGTTTCATTAAGGAAGTGCGTACCGCAATCACTCATAAATATCTTTGGGGAATCCAACCTAGTCAACACATATTCAAATAGGAACTTCATTGTTGTTGCCCCTGTACAGTCCTTTACAGGCTGCGTCTCCACCCATATGGTCAAATACTTAGTCGTAGTGATGATATATTGCGCACCCGTCTTCTTTCCTGGAGGCTGAAAAGGTCCTAGAAAATCAATTTCCTACTTTTCAAATGGCTGTAATGACACTTGCAGGTACAGAGGCAGTTCATCCCTCAGCGATGGCCTGTGCATTCTCTGACATGCATCACACGCCCTACAATACGCTTTTGAATCCTTATGCAATGTAGGCCACCACAACCCAGCCTATAAAATCTTCTACATTGTTGCTTTCCCTGCATAATGGCCTCCCACAGCTCCTCCATGAGCTTAAGATAGGATGCTGCTTCATTCAAAATTAGGCACATAACATCGTACTATCTCGTTCGATCACATTTTATACAGGTGACCTGCAATAACAGAAAAATTTGTCACGTGCACCACCAATTCCTTCTTCTGTTGACTCGTGTATCCTTCTGGAGCGATTCCCATAGTTAGGAGGTGGGTGATGTCTGCAAAATGATTGTCTGCCACACACACCACAAAGAGATGTGCGTCAGGTAGTCTTTCCTCTAAATTGGTAGGCTCCTCTCCTCTTTTAATGTGTGACAGATGATCTGGCCATGCATTCAATCACCCTGGCTTCATAATTACTTCGAAATCGTACTCCTGAAACAACAACAACCATCTACATATCCCCCCCCCGTACACAGGCTTGTTGACTAGGTATTTTAATGTAGAATGGTATGTATACATCTTAAAATGATTGCCTAGCAAGTAATGTCTAAACTTATGGAGTGCGTACACCATAGCCAACCCTTCGTGTTTCGTCATCGACTAGTTCTTTTCAGCCTTAGACATTTTTCTGCTTGCAAACACTATTGGGTGATCCAATTCTCCTTCACTAGCCTATGTTAGCACTACTCCCAGTGCAATACATGACACATCCACATGCACATGAAATTCCTTCTTCCAATCTGGGAAGACTAGGATCAGTGCAGTGACCATCTTTCCTTTTAACACATCCAGGCTCCGTTGACATTCCTCATTCCAACAGAATGTAGTGTCCTTCTTCAACAACTTTTCCATCGACGCGGTAATCTGAGCATAACTCTTGATGAAATTTCCATAATAACCATTATGACCAAGTGTTGCGCGCATCTATTTAACAATTCTTGGTGCCTCCAAATTGTTTATAACTGTGATCTTAGTTGGGTCCACCTTTAGTTTTTGTCTGCACACTACATGACCCAACAAGATTCCTAAAGGGACACAAAATAGACACTTATTCAAGTTTAACATGATTTGATACCTCTGGCACGTATCCAGCATCAAGCCCAAACTAGATACATGGTGTTTTACGATCCCAAACACCGTCCAATCATCAAAGTATACCTCCAAAAACTTGTTAATGAAATCTTTGAACACCGCAATGACTACGCACGAAAAGATCGCCGACGCATTCTTAAGTCTAAAAGGCATTACAATATACTGAAAACATCCCCACTTAGTCACAAAGGTCATCTTACTCCTGTCTTCCGATGCGATCTTTATTTGATGGTATCTAGAGAACCCATCAGTAAACGAATATGCTTCCTATTCGCCAACATTATTCAATACCTCATCCATAAATGGAGTTGGAAAGGGATCATGAACACAAGCATCATTGAGTTTCCTGAGATCTATACAGATCCTTATCTCATCCTTCTACTTATTTTCCTGAACTACCATAGGAATTACCCAATCAGACTCCTCCACTAGTTCAATAATACCCGCTGCCAACATCTTGTCCAACTCTAAGCATACCTTTTCCTTGTACTTAGTATTAAGGTGATATGGCCTCTGCTTCACAGGTTTCGCGTCTGGTTTCAACACTATTTTCATCACTCCTAAATCACCTATTATCCCTTTCAAGTTAGAAAACTTGGTAGGGAACAAGTCCTGGTACTCGAAAAGCTATTTAGCGACCTTATCCACCGTAGCATCATCCCACTAGTCCCCTATCTTCGCAAACTTCGGCTTTGCTTCTGTTCCAATGTTCACTTGTCTAGTTTTTAGCAGCGCGGTGATATCTGGATTCTCTATCTATGGCCCCTCAACTTTGCGGTGACCTTCTGCCTCTAGGATATTAATTTTCCTTGGATCCTCCTCTTATTCTTGAACAGTCACATTGTAGCACTCCAGCGCATGGTGCATCTGGGTGGTCCAATCTGGTTGAATCAAATCCAAGGGATCTTCCAGGATTCTGAAGATTGCTACCTTGACCTCCTGCAGCGCTTCATTGATGCAATCGAATCCATGCTCAAAGATGAATGTCATCAAGAATCCCCATCTCAAAACATCCCATTCATCCGTGTCATGGCGGAGCTCTATTTCCAATTACCAATTCATTGGTATTACGTCCAAAGTGTGACAAAATAGATGCACCCACTCCGGTTGCGGTTCTACTCCATAAGAATCAATCCATTTTGCTAAGTGATCGAGTGGGTCACTCCTCCCATCATATTTCTCCGTCAATTGCACTTTTTGGCGACCAAACGACACCCTCATCATTCTTCTATATTCGCACCATCTGTTAGTGTCAGCCTTTGAAGCCTTCCATTAGTGATCAAATATGTTCTTACAAAGTGGTCTTAGGGTGTCAAAGTCAAATTTTGTCATTTCAGCGAGTCTTCAAGTAAAATTTGGTTACTAGGTATTAAGTCTAGGGTTGTTTTCACTCCTTCCAAAGTCTTCCAAGTATTGGTCCATGTCACCATTTAGCTTAGTTTACCATCATTCAAAGAGTTGTCATCATCATTTCAGGTTCCAATGGGCAATTTTACACCTTGTTTGTGCTTCAGTTGTACTTGGGTAAGCCTCATTTCCCTCTCCTAGGATTTTGAAGGTAATTTTTCTTGGATGGTCAAATAATCAACAAAAATTATATCTTGATGCTCATACACCTTCCGCTATCCTTAATATACCTTCTTAAACCCTTCTCGTCACTCATATCCCTCAAATTCATCATTTTCCCACAAACCCTAGTTTATTGCTACAATTTGACAATTTTCTAGGTTAGGCCTGTGTTTTTCCCTTTTGGACCCCTTCCCCTCACTCAATATTTGAAATTCCACTTTCCCCTGCTTCCTAACATCCTCCCTACTTCCCAAAATTTTCTCAATAATTTAGAAGCCCCTCATCTGCTTCATTTCCCTTCATTTCTACAAATCCCCTGTTCCACATATTGGGATAGGTTCTCTTCAAACTATGTTTCTGAGAAAGAAAAGATGAATTTGACAAAAGTGAGAGAGGTTTTTCTCCATCATTGACCCAAGAAGAAAAATTTCTTTCATTTTTTACATAGGTTTTATGGTTTGGGAGAAATGTCGAAAACATCATTGGTCTCAGGAGGATTGATGCACTTCTGGAGTGACCTTGGGAAAATTAAGATTTCACCTAGCTGTGATGTTCAAATGAATTGCTTGATGATTTAAATGATATCTAAACAGAGAGAGATTTATAATGAGCTATCATGAGCTCCATTTAAAGTTGAGGAAGACCTTCAATAATTGACTGTAACAACACTCTGCATTTAGGCAACCTCATTCTGCACATTTTGACTAGTCTTGTGAGATTTGACTTTTGACAAGGAAAATGAACTCCAAATTGAAAAATTCAAGATGTTCTAGAAATTAGACTCGACAAGCTTTCTAACATGCTATCACACGATCAATTTTGACATCAGGAAGGCAGTAAAAACTGAACTTGAATTTGGCGCTACTCATAGGAATAGTGGCGCTATGCATTGGGAGGTGTGCATCAGAGCCAAAATTCCTTCAGAAAAATACACTGGTGCTGCACATTAGGGAGGCGCTGCGAATTGGGCTGGTGGCACTGCGCATTGGGCTTTGAAGCTTATAAACCTCTAAAAATCATCTTCAATCACTGCAATTGCCTCATGTCACCTCCTATCAAGTAAGTAGAGCCTCTTTTCAGTTGAAACTAGGGTTTACATGAATTTTTGGTGGTTTATACCTCCCTAAAAACTAAACCCTAATTTGTCTCTAAAACTACCTCATACATTTCATACCACAACTATTTTTCATTCTCCTTCTAAAACCCTATGCCCTAAATCCATTTGCCCAAAACCTATCTCCTAATCCCTTCCCTAACTCCCTAGACATTATTCCCTTCATCTATTTTTTCCAATCCCCAAACCCTAATCCCTACATCCCACTATTCCCAAACCCTATTCTACATAAAATCGTAACCCTCCACATACAAAACCTATTCTACCTACTCCCCTAGAAACCTTACCTATTCCCCTAAAAACCCTACAAAACCTATTCTACCTACTCCCCTAGAAACCTTACCTATTCCCCTAAAAACCCTACCATCTCTCCTAAATCCCGTTCACATTCCCTAAACTCTATTTACATCTCATACATTCACATACCCCTCCATACACTCTATCCACTTCATTCCTCCACTCTGTTTTCACTTCACCATTGTCCATACAATCACAAGTGTTCACAGCCATAAAAATGGAGAGGTATTTTGACCTTGTTGACCATAAGGAGACACAAAGAGTTAATGTCATTGACTTGGATGCTCAAGATCCAAGGATTGTCAAAGACATGATCATCAAGAAGTAATAGGACAAGATACAAGCTTTGTTAGTTAATTTAGAGAGGGCTAAGTGGATCATGAGAGAGAGATATGGCTTGAAAGGGTAAATATCCACCTTGAGGGCCTTCTGAAGAAAGAAAATAGAGACAATAAGATGCTAAGGCATATGGCCCACCATTATTTGACCTGGAATAGAATATGCAACAAGAGGATCAAGCACCTTAAGGCAAGATTAAGGAGGGACTTAAAAGGAAAAAAGAAGGATGAAAAGCTCAAAATTTTGGCTGATGTGACTTTAGCCCAACAAAGTAACCCATGATGCAGCTTTGAGACAAAATTGGGCAAATTTTGAAACAATTTTGTCATTTTCCAATTTTTGAATTAGGCAACACAGGAAATTTCAGTTGATGCGCAATGCCACTGGCGTTGCACATTGAATTGGTGCCTCCTCTTAACAAATGGATTATATATTTGGATTTAGCATAAAAAATAAGAAAACCCATGAAGTTTAATCAATTTTGGAGAAGCTCTTGGCCACCAAAAGGGCAAAAAACACTCAAAAAATTCCCTCCCTGCCACTTTTTGGACCCACAGGAAGCAGTCTTGTGTTGGGTTGTGTTATATTCTTTCCATGACTAACCTACGTAGTGAATCGGGGGGTTAGAGGGGGGGCGGAGCCCCC
>APFE031720724.1:506-31591 GCA_000404065.3 Pinus taeda | reverse complement strand
TGGGAAATCTCTGTGTATATGTGTTTTATGGGTTATGCTCTCGCATTTTTATTTTTCTTGTGATTTAGAATTCGTATGTAGGTAATTTCTGTACGGGGTTAAAACCTACATCTTGGGAGAATTGATTTTTGGAGGGGCAAATCAACTCCAAATCAGGAAATTCAAGATGTTCCAGAAACTAGATAGACAGAGATTTCCAACAAGCTATCTTGGGCCTGATTGGGATGAGTGGAAGGCCTCAAAAAGCTTCCCTAAAGCGGCACTTCGCATCAGGCTCAGGGCGCTATGCATCAAGCAAATTTTTGTCAATTTTGCCTAAAAGTCAAATTTCGCCTAGTTTCTTTAGCAGTTGACTTCTTCTTCTTTTCTTGGTAAATTTTGCATGGTAAATGATGTAATATGATGTAAATATTGATGGAAAACACTTGATGGGGTAGATACATCAAATCGAAAGTGGTTTTGAATTGAATGTATCAGTTTCCTTAGTTTTAGAGGCAAGCTGTTCCACTGCCTATTTTCTTGTTCCTAGTTTAGATGTTGTTGAAACAGCTCATTGACTCATGGATTCGACCCCTGATGATTAGCATGAGTTGTTTGATGCCTATATTGTGTTTTCTCTTAGTCATTTTAAAAGGTTGGACTTTGGTAGAAGTGGTCGCACTCATTAAACATTTGTATCAACAGTTTGGCAAGGAATAAAACCAGGTTTCACAACTATTTTTGTGGGATTCTTGTGACAATGAGTTTATGTAATGTTTCTTCTTTGTAATGATTTTTTCTTATGTTTTACATGTATACAAATCCATCTTTCTCTTCTAAAACTAAATGAATCAAGGTGAATGGACAAAATACACTGTTGTGCTTTGTCTTAGGAATGCATTTGGTTTTCAATGTTTTCAACTGTTTGAAGAGGATGCCCTACTCAACTCCTCAGTTGTCTTAATATACCATATTAATCCATTTCTAGTACATAAACCCTTGTCTACCTCGCCCCACAGAACATGACTGTATCCCTGAGTTGATTTCCCAGACCCAATCTGCCTTCTCCAATTGATCCAGCAACCAAAACCTGAAAATCAAACTAGAAAACCCTTAGCTACTATACCTAGCCTAAAATTTACATTAAATTCAGTCATCTCAAGCCCTAATTTCCAATATCCTAATTGAGTTTGACAAGGAGAGAGCCCTCTCCCAACCTGGTAGGGATAGCTACCAGGTTAAGCGTTGTTTGATGTTACCCTAGACCTGCCTTCCTTTAGCTTGAGGTAGATCTAAGCCCTAACACCATCCATCAAAATTGTCTTTATGCGTACCCCACCATCTTGCGGGTGCAGCATGTAGTGCCAAATCTAAGGCTTGAAAGCGATACTTCTCTAGTACTTCCCTTTCAAATGCATCCAAAAATTTATCTATGTTAGTTAAACCATCATAATAAGGAAAACTCCTTACCTCCAATGATACACAGCGCAAGGATTTAGTCATCATGTTACAGCGCAACGTATATACTTCCTGCAATCGATTCTGCTAGTGTTCCAATTCCTCATTTGAATTTGATGTGCAGGAGCTTTCGCGGTCCCAAGAAATACGTCCATCAGCTATCAAATTCACCCAATCTTGATCTCGCACTGTTATCTTATAAATCTGGTCCAAATCATCATCACTTTCATAATCGTGGACTGGTTCAGCATAGCGCGGTCCTTCTGCAGGGTCCAAAGGTACTACTATGCAGAGTGATTTCCTCTCAAATGACATTGTTTGCTTCTTCAAGTTGATCAACCCATTCATGTCAATAGCCTAATCGATCCTAAGGAGTGCGGGGTAGGGATTGCTGTTAGCGAAAATCTCTATCACTTCAAAATCAACCAATGCACTCACGCCTTCAATATCTACTATCACTCCCTGCAATCTTCCCATGGGGATAATATTTTGTTGATTCACCATCCTCAATTGAATAGGATATCACTGCAGTACAGGTCTCCCCATTCTCTCCCATGTTTGTTTTGGCAAAACATTCACATATGACCCAAGATCTAGAATAACTTGGTCCATTTCATACTCTCCTATTTGCGCGGTGAGTCTCATCTCACACCCTGTTCTTTCCTTATGCTTACCAATTTTCCTGACCATGCGCAATCCTTCAGAAGAATTTTCTTTACCAGCACATTTATTGATAACCTCTTGTAATCCTTTCACGGCCTTGCTATCGCGTAAAAGCTTCATACAGGTCTCCAAAAATGTAGTAAGCATGTAGGGATCCAATTCTTCAGACTACTTATCCTGACTCCTTGAGGTAGAAGCCTCAACAAAGGTTTTCTTTGCTTCCATGAAGAGTTCTTTTGTGCGCTCTAAATCAAAGCCAACCTCCTTCTCTAGAGCTTTGTGGACCCATTCACTTTCTTCAGGCTGCTTTCCCTTATCTTTTCCAGTCGTCATTCCACTTCACAACACGATATTCACATTAGGATGTTCTTCACAGGGTTCAACCCTCATCATCTGTAGGTTCTAGGTAGGCTGGTGAGGCTATATCCCCTTTTTACGCATCTTAGCTATAAATACACGATAGTATTATGTCACATGGTGAAATTGAGTACAGTATTGACACGACAGGCACGTTGGGTTCGTACATTCTCGTGCATAGTGTCTTAACCCTCCACAATTGTAGAAAATAATTTGTCCCCGAGCTCTCATAGGTCCTCCTTTGCCTTGACCTTGTCCTCACCCCTAATATCCTCCTCGCACTTCTGCATTGCCTTGATCTAGAGGCCGAGTTTCTTTCTGCATCTGATATGTGGGCTTTCTCTCCATCATTAACTCATAACTGTGATAGTTACGCTCATTGTGACCCATTGACTTACAAAAGTTGCAGAAGAGCTGTTGCAGTTTTTGTACAAATTTATGCAGCAAGTGAAAATTGTTTGTCACATGTTTTCCAGCTACCTAATAGATAGCACACCACAGCGCGGGCCCCATACTTGGCCCTGCTTGAGCTTCCAACCTCAGAGGCATCGTCCCTTGTCCTACAACATAATGCGCGAAGACAGGGAAATGATATTTATCATTCCCCTGACTCTTACATTTCAAACACCAAACTTCTTCACATGCCTCTGGTTGAGCCACTCTATCCTTCTTTTGACTTTGGAATTCTAGGCAAAGATTCTACAATTCCGTGTGAATCTGTTGAAATCCCAAAGCAACATCTTGAATCAGTGTCTCATGCAGTCTCATTGCAATCTCCAAGGCTTCCACCTGGGTCACAATTTTTTGTTGTGATAAAGCAACTCTTAAATGAGGCAAGAGCGAAGCCACAAACCATTGATGGTGCTGCCCATCCGTAAGATTCATGTTAGCTTCGCAGATCTTTCATTTCAATCTCTGATCCAGCTCCCAGGGTGTCTCGCCTGGCTTCATCATGATTTCCTTGAATTCGATGCTTGATTGTGCTTTAGACTTGGGTCTACTGAATTCCTTATTCAGCGTGGTCTGAATGTCTGCCAATGCAGTTGTCGGGTTATCAGTGCAGTACTTAATGTACCACGTTAGTAGGTGATCCTATAAAGTAGTAACCAACGTTGCTTTCTTCATATGATCATCGATAATGTTTTGGGCTTTCCACACAACCTTCGCAACGAACCAAAACTGGTCCAGGTGCTCATTTCCCAAGCCCTTGAAAACAAGAAACTTCACTGTATTTTCCATATTGAACGACGGTGGAGGTGGTGGTGGTGTGGGCGAACATGTATGATGCGGAGGTGAAGATGGATGTGGAGTGGGTGGATGGGGTATTCACAAGAACCTTTGCCTTATTAATTAGACAAAGGCTCTGCGACAAAGCCTGTGTTGCTCCGTCGTCACTTAGAGGAGGCTGGATCAGCGGGGTATATTCAAGACCTGTTCTCCTTCTATCCCTGAATAACTTTCCACTTCGTGTAGCTCCAAACATCAAGGTAATTGCATAACCTGTTTTCCACACAAGAGAATTTTAATCCAAGTATTCAAATATCTCAAATACTTACCTCGCGGTCCCTTGAAGAAGTGTTTCTCGGCTTCGTTGTAGCTTACCGAGGTATCGACCACAAACTCTATCATAAATCCTCCTAAAACACGATCAACATAGTGATCGATAATGTGCATGATCTTATCTTCGAAGGCTTCCAATCTTCGTACTAGCTCCGGGGTCCACACTATTGGACCATTAAATCTTCACCTTCCCTGGCCATCTACCAATTTAGCAATCCACTCGTATAGCTTGATCGGGAAGGAACAAAATAAAATTTCGTGTATCTCAGTGTAGAGATACTTGTCCAACCAGTGTTCTTTCGTCAATCACGAATTTCTATTTTCTTGCACCGTAAATTCGTGGATCTTTCTATCCAACCACTCGCCAATTTTTTTCTTTGTTGGACTCCAGTGATGCGACATCACGCATCTCTTTCTGCAGATCCAGTTCCTAGTAACAGAACCATTTGTTGGCTTAGTGGTTCTTGACCTAGGTTTGGAGTTAAGTTTTCCAAACAAAAATCTACACTACTTTCCCTTTCATCGTCAATCCATGGAGTGCAAACTGAAGTCTCACCCGAAGCAGTATGGGGGGATGCTGGGACCAAGTTTCCACACCCAGAGATGATCATGATGTCATTTTATGCCCTAAACCTTCCCTCACGTAGATCGATAAGCCCTTTATCGATATAACTTCCTTTTATCAACCTCTAGACCTTCGTGAAGGTCTATGATTGTATTTTGCAGGCCCTAAATAGGTGATTCAACCAATTATGCACCTTTGTAATTACTCTTAGTTCTATATTTAGCTAGATCGGCTTAAGTGTCTGATAACTTTAACATTCATTAAGATATCCTTCGCATAAATAGGTATTATTACTTGCATTATTATAACAATGTAAAACATGCAGAATCACGCATCAATACAATATTAAATCATAACCCCATTATTCATCATAACATAAATGCATTCATTCATAACATAAGTAAATGGATAAAACAAAAATATTTCTGGGATGATCTCTCTATTGATACTTCAGTTCTGCTTACAGACTCAAGACTATCTAGTGCACTCAGCTGCAGGGGTCTATACGCTCTACTCTAGGCATCTACGCACATAGCTGTAGAGCCTCTATTCTACACTAAGAATCTTCAATCTTCACCTCTAATGACCCATTACATTCATTCTTCACTATCTTCTATCTTAGACTCTCTAAGACTCTCCTTTTTGTACAATCCCATGGTCCGCAGACCATGGGTAGATCTATACAAGCTTACACAACTTACATAACAGAAGGGTAAAACCCTTTATGACACTTAACCATCTACGTGCTCCACGACCACAACTTGTAGAGAATTTACACTTTACATAACAAAAAGTTGGGCTTTCTGCCCCAAAACTTGGGCTTTTGCCCCAAAATTGACCCTAGGGGACCTTGTCCCAACAACAAGCACTTAGTGGTTTATTATAATAACCATGTTGAAAATTCCATTTAGTAAAAGTTAACAAAGGAAAAATAAGACCATGATCATGGGACACATATTTAAAGCTGAATGTTGGGAAGGACATCCTGGTGTGGGTTCTCATTTCGGTTTATTATGGCTAAGGAGACTGGAAAACGAATTAAAAGTAAAAATACATTTTTGGCATGTTTATTTATGAAAAGTCATAGGTTGCATGTGAGGAGGAAATTGAAGGAAACTAATGGAAAATGAAGAAAATAGAGGTAATGATTTTGAGGATCAGTTGGAAGGATCTTGGCTCAATATTTTTCTCAAGTTTTGGAGCAAGGAAGGAAAAGAAAGATAAAGGAAAGGAAGGAAAGAAAGGATCAAGGAAGGAAGAGTACGATCAAGCAACTTCAATAGGAATACTTGTAGGAAACATATTGCATGTGTGATTTTCTAGCTAGTTTTGACATGCATGGCTTTGCATGTTAGTGTATGGTTATCTTGCTGTCGGTGGCATGGTTTTGCTGGGTTATGATAGTGGTTTTCAACCTAGAATTTCCTTTTCTAGATGCCAAGGTGTGTTGGGATGTTTATATAAGTTTTGAGCTTTGGAATTTCTAGATGGATTTTAGAATCTGGGGCAAAGCTGGCCGCAAGGTTCATTCCCAAAGGTCTGGGAATCACTTGGCCGATTTTGGTGAGATACATGGTAAAGCCTAAGGGAGGAGTCTCATTTTAGGGCCTAGTGATCCGGGTTTGGATTGCGATAAAGTCTGAGAGGCTCATCTCAATTTAGGGCCTAGTGTTCCAGGATTGGATTATGGTAAATCCTGAGAGACAAGGAGATGGAAAATTCCTTAAGGATAGTGATCGATTACGGATGGCATTCCATGTTTGTTTTATTTTTGTGATTGGAGCACCAATTTTCGTGTTATCACGATTTGGTGAGGGTGGAGGTGGTTTAATCTTTGGATTCCCTTGGTTGTTTTTGAATTGATTTATCCATGAATTGCACATTCATGCTTGGAATATGGCATGGGGGTGACTGGTTGAAAGAAATATTTGGTTCATCCATGTCTATGGTTTAGTGGTACATGGAAGTCCTAAACCTGGTCAAATTTGCCTAGGTTTAGAAAAAGCTAAGTTCTTTTGCTTTTGTACTTATCTATATGTGGATTTAATGGTTGTATCTCACTATTGTTTTTATGGTTTCATGCTAGTTATAAGCATGGTTAAGTGATTGGTTTCATGTCATGGTTATTTCATGTATTTACTTGTTATTTTTAAAATGATGGATATAAGCCCTATTTGATGTCATAAAAGTTTGTTGTAGCGGCTACAACCACCCTCCAAAATTCTTCCTTAGCTTTGTTTTGGAGCCTCCCTAACAACCATCCTTAGTAGCATGTCTTGCACTGTCAAGTACATAGGCTTCAATTGAGTTTCAGTGGCTTGTCGGCCTATGCATGTCATCTTGTTTGTCTCCCTCTCGCAGGATGACATTTTGGACTTAGACCATTTTTTGGCTGACACTACCCCAAAAAATTGTGTAATTTTGGAGGGGAACCAACTTTCCCTCAAAAAGTTGAGCAAATTAGTTGGGAAGCCTGTTGGGCTCCAGAATTGCGCAAAACAGTCAGATAGTCCTCCTTCAGAAAGCTATGGAAACTCACCCAGCACTGCACCTCAGCCTAAAAATTGCACAATTCTGGGAAGAAGTCACCCGCTGATCCCAAAAATTGTGCAATCCCTTTGGGACAACCAACCCCGTTCCTCTTAGAAATTGTACAAATCTCTCTCTGAGTCAAACAGGCTATTGCATGTGCCTTCAGGTTGACGGTTTCCCTCTAGGACTAAGTAAAACTGATTTCATGCATGGGTTGCTCTTCCTGAAATAGCAAAAGGAAGCATGCAAAAGGCATCCCTAGATCTAGGGGTCTATTCTTAGCAGTTGGAGGTTACATGTAAAGCTCATTTTAGAAACCTCTCACTAAGTGTCGCTTTTTCCTAGATTTGTGACATGCATGTCATAACCTCGATCTTATCAAAACTTATGAACTAGATGCTGTAGAGCTCATTCCTCACATCGATCTTGTAGCTCTGACATCCCACATTGCATCCAGGATTCTTCGGCACTTTCAGCTTAGCTTTTTCAGGGTAAGTATGCTTTTCATGTCTTGCATTGCGTTTTTGTTGCTTTTTGTGTTTCACTTTGTGTGAGTGTTTTCTACTTGACTTCAATGACCGCTTTCTATCGTTTTAATGTATGTTAGCTTGTAGAAGCATTGTTTCAATTTTCGTTCGCATCTCACTGCTGTCACATGCATGACATTGCTTTTGCACCGATGGTCGCCGTTGTGGCGACTCGCTTCACACACATGCATGCTTTCCCGTTTTTTGAATCTTGCACTTATTGTTTTCATGCATGACCATTCACTCTTGTTTACACTTAGTTCAACCATGCATTCAGTCTCCTCATGTTTTCAGTCGCCCATCGGCGGGTTTGGGGTGCCTTAGCCTCGACCTTGCCTTGCCTGGCTAGCATTATGCATTTCCAGAAGTGAAGGCTCTGCCTTCCCTCTAGAAATTGTGCAAGTCTAGCCTAGCACTCACCTCCAAGCTTGCATTGTACAATTCTGGGAGGTAGTGCCTTGATAGCCCCAGAAACTACACAATGCAGTTTGCTGATTTGCATGTCACTGCTAATTGCAATTGTGCATTATGCAGTTTTAGGCCTCAGAAGGCTAGGTTGGACTATGATTTGTGCAATTACTAGAGTAATTCAACCTCTTGACAGCCTGAACTATGCCTTATGCATTTTTGGCAGTCAGTCTCCCAACCTCTTGGTGAAAATTGTGCAATCTTCACAGACAGTCACGCAGGTATGTTGCATGTCAGTCCTCTAGTTTGTTTTGGTTTTTGACCAACAGATTGATTGTCATGAGTGTTTCTATGTCTCCAGGTATCACAGGTGTTCTTCTGCCTCTCAGCAGCACAAGTGCAATGGCTTCCAGGAGAGTAGAGTTAAAGGCACCATTTAGAGTGCAACTGGGGATGAAGTTGATCAAGTGTCTATGAACTTGCCTATCTATGAAGACATCAAGTTGTTCATGGACAATGATATCAATATGAAATGGTAGCTGTGTCACAATGAGCAACGCCATCAACAACAATAGAAGCTAGCACACTTACATGCGACAAATGCAAGAGGAAGGTTATTGATAGCACATAGGCGGAACATAGCTGCAAGTTCAAGCAGATCCACTTGTGATCAAAGCAAATTTGGAGATTGAGTCTATGAGGCGATGACCCAACAAGAGGATCACGTAAAGGCAGAGAAAGAAATGAAGAAGGAGTTGCAGGTGTTGAATTGGCAGCTCAAGGAAGAACATGAGCTGCACAAATGAGAGAAAGAGTTGTAGCAGGAAAAAGTACATCAAGAGGCAGAACATCCACAAACTGATGAAACTATACCCATATAGGCTATAGACCCATCCCAGCAGCTGGCATGAAGCAAACATGGTGAGAAGTGTTTTCGATCGCATGCAAGGGTGATTAGGACCATGGATGTCATTGTGTGCATGCATGCGATCCCACCCATTTGGCACACTCACCGAGGCAAAGACAACAAGCAATTCTGGCTGGAGCTGAACATGTATTTCGACAAGTTGATGCACATGGTCACCAACACACACTTGGAAATCAGCATAGACACTATGCCTTAGTATGTTGCTGGTCCAACTACACTTAAGATGATGGTGCACATGTTATTAGACGATTTGGACAGAGGAGCCATATCAGTGTACCTAGTTGCAATGGAGGCAAGAGTTCACTTTCAGTAGGATGTCACCATTGAGCCCATGGACACCATCACAGACGACCAAGCTTGGCATCAATTCACCATTTTCGATCATCGTAAGGATGTCGAAGAGTTGGTCTTACCACAACATTCCGAGTGTTAGTGATAGCTTGTGTGGCTTGCTCAAGCCATTTTGTCTCACATGGGTACATGTGTAGATTGTATGTAACATCTTGTAAAGTGGAAGTCCAAGTGTCGAAAGTTGAATGTAACAATCATAGAGTAGTTGAAGAGTCATGAGGGTAGGTGAACAGTCACAAAGGGTGATGTCAAGGATCATTCCACCCTTTGTTATTTATAGTACCTAATAACTCATTGTATAGGCTTTTGGTCAGCTAAGATTCTGATAGGAGTACCTTAGAGAAAGCTTGGACTGTGTAGTGATTGGGTATTTTGTTTTTTGAAAATTTTGCCTCTTTAGCAAATTGATCAAAACACAATAAATTTCTCATACGAACTTAGTTTTCGACAAAATGAGTTGTGTTAGGATCGTTTTTCTGAGACGAACACGGTCATTTAGGTTTCAAGCCATTCTGAGAACTTTGATTTTTGAGATAAATACTAAGCAACTGATCATTCTTCCCCACTAGAAGCCTTCTGGACCCCAAAAGATACTATCAATTTTTCAATAGGTGAGAGTACAACTCCCTCGCCTTCTTAGTTTGCAACTGTTTGGCTTGAGAAGGATTTTTTCCCTTGAGTCTCACTCTAAGGTATTCAACATCCCCTCTCTTTGAAGTTCTAGTTCTTTTGTCAAGTATGAGATCTTGCTGAAGCTCATATAGATATTCTAGCAAGAAATCATCTATTGATGGAAAATGAACATGCTCTCCTTGATCATCAATCAAATGAGGCTCAAACAATATCAAATCCTCAACAATAACAACATAGTATATTTGCATATAAGGAGGAAAATCAAACTTAAATGCATTTTTAGCAATCTTTTCCATAATTTTAAAAGGACCATAATGGATTGGCTTAAGCTTTTTACCTTCCCCTTGAAGTATCTCTTTGCTAATATATATCCAAACTTCGTCGCTAACTTGAAATTTGTAGTCAACCCGGTGTTTTTCATGCCTTGCCTTGTAGCTGCTTTGAATTTTCTCAAGTTGTTCTTACACTGTATGATGTATCAACTGAATTTTCTCTATGAACATCCTTGCCTTATCAATGTCATTGTAACCATCAATGGGAACATATTCATCAAAGATGAAGTCCAATGGCAATCTTGGCAAGTACCCATAACATGCCTCAAATGGTGATGTGTTTGTGGAATAATGATTTGCCCTGTTATATGCATGCTGTATGTAATGCAACTGTTCATCCCACAACTTGGGATGTTTGCTGCAATATCCTCTAAGAAGATGAATAAATGTTCTATTTACTACCTTGGTTTGTCCATCTGTTTGTGGATGAAAGGCTGTACTCTTCTTCAACTTTGTGTCCATGATGTCCCACAAATTTGACAAAAAATTCCCAATAAACAAGAATCTCGATCACTTACAATAGAAGTAGGAAGACCAAAATGAACCCAAATGTTTTGGAAGAAACGATGAGCTGTTTGTTCAGCTGTATTTTCTTTTCACATGGTGTTAGTATGCACATCTTTCTGAACCTATCTACAACTACATACAAGTAATCATGACCTTTCCTTGAAAATGGAAGACCTGCTACAAAATCCATTGAGATACTCTCCCATGGATGTGAAGGTACCGGAAGTGGAGTGAATAAACCAAGATTCCTATTGCTAGGCTTACATGTAGCACATAAATAACATCCTCTTATGAAACGAGAAACATTATCCAACATGTGTGGCCAATAAAAATACCTTTGAAGATTCACTACTGTCTTGCCTACACCAAAGTGTCCAACAATCAATGAAGCATGAGCCTCCCTTATGATACTATTTCTTTCTCCTTGTGGAATACAAAACTTTCCCAAGTGATACAACAAACTATTATGTACATGATAACCCAACTCTTCAATTTGATTTCCTTGACTCAAGCTTGCATATACTTCTTGAAAGTCACTATCATTTTCATATTGTTCTATGTAACTTTCATGCAAAACAGAATTATGCTTGAGCATAACAGATGAATTTATAATAGGCCTTGAAAGCATATCAACTACCTTATTGTAGATTCTCCTTTTATACTTGATAACCAAATGAAATTGTTGTAGAAAACCCATCCATCTGAAATGTCGTGACTATTGCAACTTTGACTATGACTGTAAGTACTGCAATGGTTGATGGTTGGTATGGATGATGGTCTCCTTCCCCATCAAATAGTGCTTCCATTTCTTAACACTTTGTACCAATGCATAAAGTTTTTTTTCATATTTTGGATAGTTAGTTACAACTCCATTAAATATTTCAGAATGAAATGAAATGGGCTTACCATGCTGAAACAAAACTTCTCCCATGGCATAATCGCTTGCATCCGTTTGAATCTCGAATGGCTGTCTAAGATCCAAAAGTGCCAGTACCAATGTTGAACTTATCTTTTGCTTCAAAGCATCAAATGCTTTCTGCTGTACATCTCCCCAATGGAATACTTTCTTGACACTTGTCAATGCATGCAATGGAGCTACAATGGAAGAACAATTAAAAATAAACTTTCTCCAATATTGTGCTGCCCCTAAAAAGCCTCGCTAACTGCATTGGGCTTGCAAAATTCATAATGACCTCAACCTTAGAGGGGTATATATTCATCTCACCTCCTCCAAAAATGTGTCCCGAATACACTAAAGAACTCTTGCCAAATTCACACTTTGACATCTTTAAAAACAACTGTTCTTTTCTCAAGACATCATGTACTTTGTTTACATGCATGACATGTTCATCTCTTGACTTGCTAAATATGAGGATATCATCTAAGTAGACAATGAAAAAATAATCTAGAAATGGTCTCAATACATCATTCATTACCCTCATGAAATTAGTTGGAGCATTTGTAAGATCGAAAGGCATAAAAAGCCATTCAAATAATCCTTGTTTAGTTTTGAATGCAGTTTTCCAAATGTCTTCTTTAGCTATCCTAACTTGATGATAACCACTTCATAAGTCTAACTTAGTGAAATACTTTTCATACCTCAACTGATTAAGAAAATCATCAATTCTTGGGAGTGGATAACGATTCTTTACTATGATTTTATTTAGTGCACAGAAATCCATGCACATGCGCCAAGTTCCATCCTTCTTTGGAACAAAGACAATAGGCGAACCACATGGCGAAGTAGATGGGTATATGATACCTTTGCTAAAAAATTCTTGAATATTATTTTTTATTTCCATTCTCTCCATAATAGATATGTGATACATGCCAATGTTCGGAAGTGGAACATCCTATTGCAACTAAATCTCATGCTGAATTCCCCTCTTGGGAGGTAACCGCTTTGGTTCCTAAAACATCTCGCCATGCTTGCTTACCACATCAAACAAATCAAATTTCAATTTATCATCACAACCTTCAAAAGATTCATAATCAATATCATTCTTTTTCTTGACCATGAGAAGCACAAAATTTTTACTTGCATTCACTAGTCTCTTCATCTGCCCTGCATTAACCAAAGAAATGTTCAACTTTTTGGGATGGGCTCTCACTATGTACTCCACCCCATTCTTGAGCAATATGTATTTGTTATCATGATGATACAATACTTCTTTTCTATCATACAAATAAGGACTACCCAAAATGATTACTAAGATGTCAAGTGGAACTACATCTAACTCAACTTCATCAATGAACTTTTCAGTAATGGCGAACTTGAATAAACACTTCCTTGTAACCTGTAAGTTTGCATTGTTTACTATCCAACCCAATGGATATGGCTTATGATGAGGTACAGTTTCAAGGCTTAGTTTTTTAACCAAGTATTCTAAAATCAAGTTTGACTGTGACCCACTGTCAAATAATGCATCAATCTTTGTATGATTTGAAATCACTCTAACATGAAACAAATCTATTCTTGACTCTTCATTTGGAGTGTTATTTTGATTATGCGATGAATTGGTGCTTGCAATAGCTTGTTTTCCTTTTGTAACCATGGCTGAAATCTTGGTCTCATCACTAGAATCTGAACCAAGATCATGTTGTGTGGTAGCAATCGTCTTTTGTTTTCCCTTATTATTTTATTTCTTAGGCCTTAATTCGGGATGGAATTTCCAACAGTGGGATTCATCATGCCCCTCTTTGGAATAGTGTTTGCATGTGATTTTCTCCCCTTCTTTATTACAACTTGCATTCTTCTTTCCCTTCCATTTTCCACTCTTTTTTTTCTCCTTACCCTTGAATGGCTTCCTCTTATTACCCTCTTCCCGAATGTTCTTTCCTCTAGATTCAAGGTGCATGGCTTGCACACATACCTCATCTAAATTGTTTGGATTGAACATAAGAATAGTATGTTTCAGAGAGGAATGTAAACCCCCAATATATTTCAGCACTGTATCTTGGGAATTCAAATTCACTCCTAATAACAAAGCCCTTTTCCTAAACTCCTGTGTATAATCTTGACCTATTTAGCCTTTAAGCTGCCTAAAATTCTGCCAACTCATAATGGATTTTAGCATATAGGCTAAAGGATAAAACTATCTTTTAATTACAGAAACAAACTCAACCCAAGTGATGGATATCTTACCATGGATTCTCATTTCCACTTGAGTCTTTTCTTCCCACCAAACTAGTGCATCTCCTTCTAGCCTCAATGAAGCCAACTAGATTTTTATGTCATATTCTTGAAGGTTCTAAATTCTACAGTATACCTCCTACAGTATACCTCCAACTGTCGAATCCAATTGTCCAACTTTTCTGGATTCACCTCTTCATTGTACATGGGAAGTTTGAATTTTATGTCCAATTTCATTAATGGAGTCTTTCCTTTTAGGGTTTTTGAATGAGTATGGGTAGTTTCAGTGTTTGTAGAAGAAGATGATGCTGTGTGAGATGATGGAGATGATGAGGAAAATGATGAATATGGTGGATATGGAGGCGGATTTCCACCATTCCCTTTGGAATCCTTCTTCTCATCTCTTTTGTCCTCTGAGCTTCCTTTTCCATGTAGTGGTTTAGAACTCTCTCCAACCATTCTAGTGTTCCTCTCTTCATAGAGGACTTTAACCATCTCAGTTAAAGTGAGGAAAGCTTTCTTGAATTCTTTCTTTTCTAAAGAGGATCCTTCAAGTTCTCTTTCTCCATACATAATGGCTATGGATTTAGGCTCATAAATTGGTACTACTTGTACCTCTTCAATCTCAGTTGAAGGAAAAACTTGAGGAGTTTCAAGTGGAGCTGGAATTGGAACTTTGGGTGGTGGAGATTGTGGCCTTATGACTCTCCTTCTTCTAGGAATTACCTCAAGAGTTGCAACCAATAGCTTCCCTTCTCCTCTCTGCAACTTTAACCTTATAAGCATCACAATTTTACAACCATTAAAACCCTAATTGTACAAACTAAAGCAATCAAGCAATTCAACCTTTGCTATGATACCAACTTGATCTGTTTTAGTATGATTAGTTTTGTTGTGCTAATAAAAAATACAGATTTATAAATATGTTCTTTCTTATTGCTTCTTGTGCTGAGGTTTCATTAGCTATTTCTACATACAATCAGGTAAATTTCCTTAAGTTTAAAAATACGTTCATGAGCAAAATAGCTTCAGAAACAAATATTGAACAACAAACATTCACAGTGTAGAAAACCATAAAAGAGACACATTAACATAGCGTTTTGATGAAGGAGTTCACCCCTCTTGGGCTAGATATCCTTGGTCCAGCTTCCATGGCTTGGGCCTCTGTATTAGCTCAATGTGGATTTTTTTTTTTTTTTTTTTTTTTTTACAAAGCTCTATGGCTCCTGATACCTACACCAATGTGTTCAGAATGTCCAAATTAGCCAAGAAAACCTCTTTTTGAGCTCAATTTGGTCGAAAATTAACTTCTCTAGGGCGCAGTCAGTGTTTTCCTACATTTTCTCCTCTAATTCCGGAACATCTCCAGTTATCCCTGCTAAATTTGGTGGTAGTCCCAAATTTGGGGGAACTACCAAATCCACTGACAGTTTAAACTCAGATTAAATGGTTGTTAAATTGTGCTTAATTAATTTTTAAACCCAGATTAGCGCAACATAAATCGTAACCTCCGATGGTTTAATAGGCCTGGTCACATGTAATGGTTATGTCACTTTAAATGTTTGAGTGGAACCGTTGGAGCACTGACCGTTAAGCATTATATCCATCATGTTCACATTCTAATTGTTGGAGTAATAAATGCTAGAGCTGCCGGGGTTAATTGACAGTTTGAGGTTGCAGTTTTGCATTCACATGCGAGTTAATGTTGCAGAGTGGTTAGGTTAGCTGCCATGGTAACGTAACCATTTATAGTTTTTTGCATTGTGTTCACATGGGGGGAGGGCTGGCCTATGGGCTGGCCCTCCCCTAACCATCCAAACTCAAACCATTACGATTCAAGTATACACCGCGAATACATTTGTTAAGAGACATGGTGTAGAGGAGACGGTTAAGGCATGAGGTTTGCATGTTGTAGGTCATGAGTTTGACCCCAACTTCCTCCAATATGTTTTTCTCCAATGCTTAGACCACCAACCTGACCTTTGGGAGATGCCACGTGGTGGCGTTTGGGCTTGGCACGTGGCATTCTTCCATTGGTCCAAAAATCCACCAATAAGAACACGCCAACAAATCACCTGTACAACCCAATCAGATTATGCCACTTGTCCATCCCTGATTCACCATTGACCTGCATTGACCATGCCTAGTCACCTACCACGTTAGTAGTAAGGACTACTGACTGTGTAGGGACTCGACATTTTTTTTGAAAATTTCGCCTATTTAGCAAAGCGATCAAAACATAATAACTTTCTCATACGAACTCGGTTTTCAATGAAACGAGTTGCATTAGGATCATTTTTCCGATATGGACACAGTCATTTAGGTTTCGATCCTTTGCGAGAACTTTGATTTTTGAGCTAAATATTGAGCATCTGATCATGGTTGGTCATGGTGGTACTGTATGATTGGAAGTTCACTTCTTAATATAACAATGTTGACACCTTTCATGCATATATTGTTATTGTATTTTAGCTATCTTCGTTACTCTAATGATACATGTATGAATCTTGGTTACTCTAATGATATATGTATGAATCTTACTAAGATGTGCTATTTGTTTAACCATCACTTTGGATTGTTAGCTCACTTGCTTTGCAGTTTGTGATGCATCTTTGCTCGTGTGTTCCCTTCTTAGCCATGTGCTTTCATAGGTTTCCAAAGGGTGCACTCACCTCACTTTTCATGTGTTATAACCATTCATGCACCTTCCTTGGCTTGCTACACATGTCACACCCTTGCTACGAACAGGGACATATTACTTGCCTCTACATGCAACTGCGATCAAGGCGATACCATATTACCCACTGCTGGGACTCTTACACCAAACGGTCTGAGGTCTAGTTGGGAGTTCTTACTAGGGAGATCCCCTTACATGTTGGCGGGTCCAACACCATCAACACAGTTCAAAGGAGAAGGTGGTGATCCTTCTTGTCATGTCTTATAAGGGTTTTCAGTCATTCATGCTCTGCCTTGTATCCTAGACTTATAGATTGCATTGATGCCAAGTGTTTGACAGAATGCTAGTCTCGATTGGGGATGGCTAGACCTAGTCCTAGAGTTAGTTTTTGGCTTATTAGTCTTATCATCATGTGTTTAATGGATTCCGGAAGTTACATCAAGTTCTGGGTAGTGGCCAAAATTCTGGGCTTGAAAATTGAATTAAATTCCATGGATGCTGGCACAGGTATGTTGGGAAAAGTCCCTAGACGCAGGCATGCAGGCTTGTGATAGAATCCAAAGGTCTCTCACCATTGGCATGCTAGTAGCATGAGAGTGTCAAGAGGTTAAGGGGTCTAAAAGGTTAGTGGGACCCAGGGGTAGGATGCCTAAGTGGCTAAGATGTCTCATGGGGGTGTTGTTGCTGATGTAGAAGGTATGGTTGATGTGTTTTCATTGCTTCCAATTCCTTAAGGTCACCAAGGAGGTTGATTCATATTATAGTATCCTATCCTCACATGTTTACCCCAGTTGATCGGTTACTTGGGTAGATGTGGGAGGAGTGTGTTAGAGAGTGGTATCAGAGCATGGTTGCACTCTCCTTGGGTGAATGTGTTTGTCATGCATACATGTAGATTTCATATGTGTTCAATATGTTTGTGGATTATGTGCTTATTATGTATGCATGGTGGTGGTCATTGTGGTAGTTGTGTTTCCATGTGGAAGTTGATGGCGTTGTTGTTATGAGGTTGAATGCTGAGAGGTCTAACAAGATCCCTCTCAAACACCATATCTCTAGCATTTTCCTTGCTCATCAAAGCTTTGCATGCATATTATACCTCAAGTGCATATAGGTTCTTGAATCGAACCCTAATATACTTCACTTGTCCCATGACTATGTGTCTCAGGAATGCCTTTCCTTTGCTGAAGATCACATCATAGTCATAGTCTTCCAAGTCTGTAATAAAGACAAGATTATTCTTTAGACCCAAAACAAACATCACATCCTTGAGTTTGAGAGGGGATCCCAACTCCCTATAAAAATTGGCAATACCAATCCCAGTCACGTTGTACCTTTTTTTGTCTCCAAACTTAATGTTCATCTAGAGATATTTCTCCTCCAAGTCACTGAAAAAACATCTATTCCCCTTCATATGGAACAAGGCACCACTATTGATATACCACAATATTCCCATCACTTTTCTTACCATGCATGCGATGAGAGTGAAGTCATGATATAATTGTGAAGCCAAACCTTCACCTGCTACTACTACTGCATGCCCCTTCTTGCTTTCCTTCTTCTGTGGACACTTCGTGGCATGGTGCCTAAATTCGTGAAAATGAAAGCACTTGATTTTGGACTAGTCTTTCTGCTTGCCCTCTTGGTTGGAATGAGCCTCACCTTGGGACTACTTCCCCTTGGCCTTATTTCCCTTGCAGACTAATGCAAATTCCTCTTCCTCTTCTTTGGAAGAGGTTCCATCTCTTGTATTTCGCCTTATTTCTTCTTGTACTAGGTTGGACCATAACCGCTCTCATTTCGATAATTTCTTTGTACCATTTACCAAATAATGATAGCTATGCCAACTCTTGGGAAGCCCCAAAAGTGATAGAGCTACCAAGCCTTCTTTAGGGACATTAACACCAACCATTCCAAGCTCATCACATCATTGTGTAAACTTGCTCAGGTACTACGAAACTGTGTAATTATTTTGCATCTTGATACTTCGAATCTTGTCCTTGAGTGCCATCTTCCTGGGGTCACTATTGTTCTCAAACAATTCTATTAGTGCTTTCCACATCGTAAACATGGTCTCTTTTCCATGGAGATTCGAGATAATATGATTCCAAACTCCCTCCAATATGATTCTCCTCACTTTGGCCACATCCTTCTTCCATTGAGAAAGATTATAGGCATTAGATGCTTGGGGTTTTGCTACATCTATCTTGATGCATTCTAGTAACCCATTATCATCCAGTACTACCTCCATGCATATCTTCCATGCAACAAAGTTTTAAGTACCTTCCAAGGAATACTCGATCCCGAGTCCATTGAAAACCATCTTCTCAATTTTGAAGAAAACCTACAACACCGATCTTCAAATTTGAATCTCCTACAATGAAAACTTTGAAATTTATTCTCTATAGTGACTCCAACTCTGATACCGTGTGGAAATTTATTGTGCAGATTCAAAACTGCTCAAGAAATTTACTAGACCACAAGACTTGAAGCTACTCTACTCATCTGCAGAAGTTAATTTACCATCTAAAACAAGAATCATAGACATTAAAAAGGAAACATCACACATGCCCAAATATTTATCTAGGGGAAAGAAATTTCTCAAAACCCCTTACTATCTATATTGCATTAATCAAAGAATCTGGATGAATATAATATACTTGATCAAGGTTGAGCACAACATGCACCTATATCTTCTATCTCCATGCTTGAATGACTGACTCTGGCTAACACTTGGCCAATTTTCAAGCCTTCTGAAGCTCCTAATTCCTTGCGATGATTTTTTGTGATGTTCCCTTGGGAATTAGGCCCCTATTAATTAGGAAATTCCCTCATCTAGATTGTACAATTCCTTTAGGTCAATCCTTTAAGTGCATGCACCACCTATACAACATGGAATAATTTACAATTGATAATACACTTCCCTTGAACTCCAATATCAACTGTGTAACTCAAATTCTCTCCATGCAACAATTACTTTGGGTTGATTGTTCAGTTAATTAGTTAATCACTCAGTGTGAAAAGACTTTACACACACTTGACTGAACCTGCACTAGTTTTACTAATAGTGAGAACTAGTTACACTGACAATAACTCAAATTAAATAAAATATATTGCTACAAATTAGCAATCAATCATGTAGAACTGAACTCAAGTGTCTCTAACTCAAATTTACTAAGTTAATTGAGTGACAAGAGTGTTGGATTAGTGGGTCCTGACCCAAGTTCAGAGTTAATTGTGCCAAACAAATTCCTACACTATTGGCCCTATCAACATCAACCTGCGTAACGCAAGTTGAAGACTCACCCAAAGCAGTATGGGGGGATGTTGGAGCCAAGTTTTCTTATCCAAAGATCAGTGTGATGTCCTTTTATTCCCTAGATCTGCATTCGTGCAGATCTATAAGATCCTTGTGCTCGGTACTTCAACTTCCTTTAAAAAACCACTAGACCTTCGTGAAGGTCCACGACAGGTCTTTGCATACCTTAAATAGTTGAATCTTCCACTTACGAGAATAAAAAAATAACCCTAGATCTGAGCTCACGCAAATCTACTTAAATATTTAATAAACATAACAAAATGTATTATAATCTTCACGAAAGTACTTAACATGCATTGCATACAGTTATGAAGACTTATCCCATAGAGTTGCCCATCAATAGATCAATATTTCATAAAGACATTACTAAATCACAACATATATCGCAATCATATTTATACAGAAGTAAACAGATAAACACAAGAATTCTTCAACAATCTTCTTTATTGATCTTCAATATGGTGTTACAGACTAGAGACTACCCTGTGCACTTAGCTGCAGGGGTCCACACACTCAGCTGCAAATGTTATTCTAGGCCTCTGCGCACTCAGCTGCAGAGCCTTTCTCTCCTCTATGAATCAATTCTCTGAGCTATCCTTTATTGACTTGTTACATCCATCAGTCTCATATCCTGCTTAGACTCTCTAAGACATGCCTTCTTATACAATCCCATGGTCCACAAACCATGGGTGGATCTCAAAACTGACTCAAATTTACATAGACAAGGGGCTAAAACCCCTTTTATGCCTAGTTCCCTACGCACTCCACATCCACAAATCATGGACACTTTACATCTTTTCACAAAAATTACATCAAAACTTGGGTTTTTAACCCCAAAACTGACCTAGGGGACCCCAGACCAACAGTCCCCCAACACAAAGGTCATGACTCATCCTCAAGTCACTTGACTGGCACTATGATCATGCTACGAATATCCACCAACTTCACTTGCACTACTGTAACCTCGAAAACGCTCTGCGTAGTTGCCTGCTTGACTTCTTCCACTAACTGCTCGGTAGTTGGTCCTTCCACAACCAACTTCATCATTTTCTTGGTATGTTCTAAGCTCGTAAACTTCTCCTAAATGTTTGTTGTGACTTAGTAAGCTTCTTCTAACAAAGGTACCAACCTGGCCTTAAGCACAACCTCCTTCTTCTATGCTGCTTCTACTTGTGCGAGGAGCTGCTTCCCCTCCTACAACTTGGCAAGGTGTTGCACTGGAGAAATTGAGCGCGCCATTGCCCAAACCTCATTGTATTGCTTTTGTAGCTCTCAAACCTCTGTATTCAATATCTGTAGGTTTGGGTCTTCTTGCAAAGTCATTTCCAATTCCATTTCCTGCTCAAATAAGGCCAAGCAATCAGGGACTCTAGCATCCAAAGTGGCCATCCCTTCTTTTATGGCAGCTCCGCGCTGCTGTCCAACCTCGGGCGGAGTTGTAGGTTGTAATTTGAGTTGTAGCTCCATTATTTTCATGTTGAGTTTGAATTGAACTCATCCAAATTCTTCCTTTGCCTCATGCACTCCAGTGGCTAACTTCCTAATCTCAGCTTCTGGCTGTGTGTCTTCTGGAATGTGAAGCTACGACACTGTTCTGCATGCCTCTGCAACTGTGGACTCAAGCCTAGAATTTTGTCTTGCAACGTTTCCTTTTCCTTTAAGGCCTGTGTTTTCTTGGAAAAAATCTACTTGTTGTTCACCCTGTATTCATTTATCAAATTGAGAGAGCGCTTCTCTCGAGTTCTCATTTCCTCCGTCACCCCTGCCTACAGCGCATGAAGAAGCTCAGTGCAAAGCACTGTAATATTTAGCCCGATGTTCTTAAGGGTACTTAAGATGATGTGGTCATTGGAAGACTCTGTGGGTAGGGACCCTTCTGGTAAAGAAACAGTGTGAAGGTTCAGGGTCCTTACCAATTCTGCATCCTGACTCGTCCCTAGTGCTAGGCTCACTTGTGTTGCGCTCGCTTGACCTGCACCCACCTGTATCCTATTAGCCTTGATTTGAAGCTTGCGTAGATCCTTTTGGATGCTCCCTAGTATCTACATATAATTATGCTCGAACTATTGCAACACTTCAGTTGTAGCGTCCCTTACTTTGTCATCAATCTCATTCAGATCGCCCTTCGTCAATACCATGGGATCACCCTAAAACTTGTCTGATTTTTTATTTTTGTGGGGACCTTCCTGCTGCTCCTGTCTACGCTTCTTTAGTTGAAATAGGGTGCTCTACCCCTCATCTCCCCCGCCACCTTGTTCAAACTAATCTTCCTCCTTAGTCTCAGGCAAAGGGGATTTTCGGCCATATATTCATTGCACAAGATCCTTTGTATATAGCTTCAATTGAATTCCATTCACTCTTCCCAGAAAAGGATCACCATTCAACTTTGTGAACTGAACCATGCCTCCATTTGTAATTTATTTGATAACAAATGGTCCAAGCTAGCACATCTGAAATTTCCCCAGAAACTTAGTGAACTTACTATCATATAACAATACCAGATCATTTACCTTGAACGTGCACAACTTGATGTGTCTAATGTGCCATGCTTTTTCATGTTCCTTATGTACCTGCTGATTGAATCCAACCAAGAATCTATCTTCTTCAAGCTCCATCAGCTGTGCGAGCCGTTCTTCCAAGGCTTCACGATCTGCCATACTTGTGAAAGCTGCTACGCGTAGAATAGGCACGATATATTCCATAGGAATCACAACTTCTACACCATAGAACAATCGAAAAGGTGTATGTCCTATCATATTATTGCAAGTAGTCTTTTACACCCATAGCACTACGGGTATGTGCACATCCCAGTCATTTCGTTGCGTGTTATAAATCTTTGTCAGTGCGTTCTCCAAAATATTATTAAAGGCCTCATATTTTCCATTCACCTGTGGGTGATACGGTGTATTTCTCTGATGATAGGCCTAGAACTCCTCAGTCAACGTGTTAATTGTCTTGTTTAGAAGGTGTGTACCTTGGTCACTCATTAACACTTTCGAGCAACCAAACCTAGTTAAGACATATTAAAAAAAAAACTTCGGTGCTGTGGCCCCTGTACAATCCTTAATCGGTTGTGCACCTGCCCATCTGGTTAAATACTCCGTCACGGTGATGATATAGCACACACTTGTCTTCTTCCTTGGGGGTTGAATTGGCGCAATGAAATCAATTGCCCATTTTTGAAATGGCTACAATGATACTTGAGGATTCAGTGGCAACTCGTCCCTCTGCGATGGTCTACCTGTTTGTTGACATGCATCACATTCCCTACAATACACTTTATAATCTTTATGCAGCGTTGGCCACCATAAACCTGCACGCAAAATCTTCTTTGTAGTTGCTTTCCCTGCATAGTGTCCTACCGCAACCCCTCCATGCACTTCAGCGAGGTTGCTAATGCACTCAAAATCTGGCACATATCACTGCAATATCTCGTATGCACCCATCTTATACAAATGTTTTGCAATCACTGAGAAATCCACCATGCACACTACTAGTTCCTTGTTTTTCTGTCTTGTATACCCTTCTGGTGTCATTCCTGTAGTCAAAAAGTGAATAATATATGCAAAGTGGTTATTTTCTATGTGCACTGTGAAGAGCTGCACATTAAGCACCCTTCCTCCAAATTAGTAGGCTTCTCTCCTGTTTCGATCCATGATAGATGGTCAAGTCTTGTATTCAACCTACCTGGCTTCATAATAACCTCAAAGTCATACTCCTAGAATAACAACAACCATTGATAGATCTTCCGCCCAAACATAGGCTTATTGACCAGGTATTTCATGGCGAATGATCTGTGTACGTTTTGAAATGTCCACCCAACAGATAGTGCTTGAATTTTTGAAGCACGTACACCATAGCCAATCCTTCACGCTCTATTGTTCAGTGATTTTTTTCGGCCTTCGGTAGTTTCCTACTTGCGAAGGCTATAGGGTGGTCCATCTCTCCTTCACTGAATTGTGTTAGCACTGCTCCCAACCCAATGCAATAGGCATCAACATGTACATGGAATTCCTTCTTCCAATCGGGGAAGACCAAGATCGGCACGGTGACCGTCTTTTCCTTCAAAACATCTAAACTGTGCTGACATTCTTCATCCCAACAGAATGTAGCGTCCTTCTTCAAAATTTCTCCATGGGAGTAGTAATTTGAGCATATGCTTTGATAAAATTCCTGTAATATGTTGTATGCCCTAGCATCACGCGCAATTTCTTAACACTTCTCGAGGCCTCCAAATTCACTATCACCGTGATCTTGGTAGGGTCCACCATCAACCCTAGTTTGCACACCACATGACCCAGCAAGATCCCAATGGGGACACAGAATAAACACTTCTTCAAATTCAACACTATCTGGTATCTATGGCACATATCCAGCATTAGGCGTAGACTTGCTACATGGCGCTTCCCTAAAGTGAACACCGTCTAGTCATCAAAATACACCTCTAAGAAATTATTAATGAACTCCTTAAATGCTGCTATAAATATGCGAGAGAATATTGAAGATGCATTCTTGAGTCAAAACGACATTACAATATATTGGAAAGAACCCCATTCCATTGGAAAGGTTTTTTTACTCCTATCGTCTGGCGCGATCTTGATCTGATGGTACCTAGAAAACCAATCAATGAAGGAATATGCCTCCTGCCCTCCAACATTGTCCAGTACTTCATATGTAAACATCGTCGGGAATGGGTCATGGATGCAGGCTTCATTAAGTTTCCTCAGGTCTACGCAAATCCTTATTTCTTCCTTTTGTTTCTTCTTCTGAACCACCATTGGGCTCATCTAATTAGATTTTCCATAGGTTCGATGATTCCTGATTCTAGCATCTTATCAAACTCCAAGCGAACCTTTTCCTTGTATTGGGATTAAGGAGATACAACCTCTACTTAATAGGATTTGTGTCCAGTTTCAAAGTGATTTTCATCACACCCAAGTCAACTATTATACCCTTTAGGTCCAAAAACTTGGTAGGAAAATGATCCTAGTGCTCATGGAGTAACTCAACAAATTTATCCACTGTGGCATCATTCCATTAATCCCTAATATTTGCAAATATTGGCTCTGCTTCAGTACCAATATTAAGCTGCTTGGTTTTCAATGACGTGGTGATGTCCGGGTTCATTATCTGTGGGCCCTCAACTTCACGATGCCATTCAGCCTCTAGAATATTGATATTTCTTGGATCTTCATCCTCCTCCTCAATGGTCACATTATAACATTCTAGCGCCTGTGTAGCTGGGTGCTCCAATCTATTTGAACCCACTCCAAAGGTTCCTGCAGGATTCTGAAGATCACTACCTTAATCTTCTGCAAAGCTTCACCAATTCTCTCGAACCCATCTTCAAAACTGAAGGTCATTAAGAATCCTTTCCTCAATATATCCCACTTCACGGTGCCATGGCAGAGCTCTGTCTCCAAGTACTAGTTCACAGGAATGGTGCCCAAAGTATGGCAAAATAAATGTACCCACTTCAGCTGTGGCTCCATTCCATAAGATTTATCCCACTTCGCTAGATGATCATGCAGATCATTCCCGCAATAATATTTCTCAGTCAATTGAACATTAGGTTGACCAAACCATAACCTCATCATGCTTCTATAATCTCACCATCCATCAAAGCTATCCTTGTGCATACCACACCATCATGCAGGCATAGCACCAAATATAACGCTTGGAAGCTATGATTCTCATGGACCTATCATTAAAACGCATCCCAAAACTTATTTACATCAGTTAAACCATCATAATAAGGTAGATTTCTTATCTCCGATGACACATAGCGCAACAATTTAGTCATCATGTTGAAGCACAATGTAGATACTTCATGCAACCTATTCTGCCAATGCTCCAACTCTGCATCTGAATCCAAGGTACAAGAAATTTCCCAGTCCCATGCAATCCTTCCATCCACCATTGTGTTAACCCAGTCCTAGTCTCGTGCAACTATTTTGTAGATCTGATCCAAGTCATCATCACTGTCTTCGTAGTCACGGACTAGTTCAATATAGTGCGACCCTTCTGTAGGGTCCAACGGTACTACAACCTGAAGTGATCTCCTTTCAAATGATATGGTCCTCTTCTTTAACTTGATGACTCCATTCATATCAATGGCCCAGTCAATTCTAAGAAGCACAGGGTATGGATTGCTGTCATCGATGATCTCTATTACTTTGAAATCAGCCAGTGTGCTTGCTCCTTCTATATCCACTGTTACTCCATGTAGTCGTCCCATAGGGATGATCTTATGCTCGTTTTGCATTCTAAGATGGACCAGAGACTACTGCAGTGCAGTTCTCCCCATTCTCTCCCATGTCGGTTTAGGCAAAAACATTCACGTCAGACCTCAGATCTAGAATGACCTAGTCCATCTCATAGTCTCCTATCTACATGGTGTGCCTCATCTCATGCTTGGTTCTAGCTTTATGCTTGCTAATTTTTCTTACTATGCGGTGTCCATCAGGAGTGGAGGGATTGACCTCTATAATCGCGCTAGTTTCTAGTACTCTATTCTGGCTCCCTGAGGTGGATGCTTCAACGAAGCTTTTCTTGGCCTCCATAAATGTTTCCTTCGCGTGCTCAAGATCGAACCCAACTTCTTCTTTGGTGCCTTGCGAACCGATCTATCCTCTTTAGGCTATTTTCCCTTATCATCCATAGTTGTAATCCCACTTCTTAGCACGATATTCACATTCAGATCTTTCTCGTGGGGCTTAACTCTCATCATCTGTAAGTTCTGTGTAGGTTTTTGGGCCTGTGCCTTTTTATCGTGCATCTTAACCATCAACACAGAGCATTCTTCTATAGTGTGGTCAAACTAGCTGCAATATTGACAGGACGGGCATGTCTGATTTTGAAACTCCCGCGCGTAGTGCCCTGGAGTTCCACAATTGTAATAAGTAACCTGATCCCGGCCTCTACCAGGCCCTCCTCCACCTTGACCTCTTCCTCATCCCAGATATCCTCTGCGCACTCCTCCAGTTGCATGTTTTCCAGCTACCTGAAAAATAGCGCACTATAGTGCGGCTCTCATGCTTGGTCCTTCTGGAGCCTCTGGTCTCAGGGGAATTGGTTCCCCCCAAGTGATATAGTTTTCAAATACGGGACAATGGTATTTATCATGCCCTTGGATTTTACATTTCAGGCACCAGACTTCCTCACACACCTCTGGTTTAGTCTTCCTCTCTTTCTTCAAGCTCTGCAATTCCAAGTAGAGGTTTTGCAACTGGGATTGAATCTACTGCACCCCCAACGTTGCATTCGGCATGGGCATCACCTGCAACCTCATCGCGATTTCCATGGATTCTGCCCGAGTTCCTATATTCTGTTGTGACAAAGAAATCCTTAGGTGTGGCAGAAGCAAAGTTATGAACCACTCATGGTGATGACCATCTGTGCGTTGCATATTAGCTTCGCAGATCACACACTTCAACCTTTGATCTAACTCCCAATGCATTTCATTGACCCTCATCATGATCTCCTTAAACTCGACTATTGACTGTGAGTCAGAGTTAAGTTTACTAAATTATTTGTTTAAAGTAGCCTTATCTTCTACCAGCGTTGCCACAGGATGATCAGAACAATACTTAATATACCATGTCAGCATGTGATCCTGTGGAGCAGTAACTAACTGTGCCTTCATTATGTTGTCATCAGTAATCTGCTGCGCGGTCCCCACAACATTCGTAACAAACCAGAAATGATCTGTATCTTTGCTCCCTATACCCTTGAAAATTGGCAACATCATTGTATGTTGTGGAGGTGAAGGTGGAGGTGGAGTGGATGCATGATGTATCTGTGGAAAACCCTATCTTATCAGTTGGACAACACTCTACGGTGAGGCCTGTACCATTCCCTTGTCATTGCTCAAAGGAGGTGCAATCAATAGGCTATATTCAGGACCTGCTTTCTCTCTATTTTTGAAGAGTTCTCCACTTTTCATAGCTCCAAACATTAAGGAAATGGCATAACCCATTTTTCACACAAGAGCATGTTAATCCAAGTATTCAAGGATCTCAAATAATTACCCTTGTAGTCCTTTGAAAAACTTCACTCATATTCACTGTAGCTGACTAAGGTATCAAATGCAAACTCTGTAACAAATTCTCCTATAATCTGATCGAGCTAGTGGTCGACAATGTGTGTGATATTTTATTCAGAGGCTTCTAATCTTTGTATCAATTCTAGAGTCCACACTATTGGACTATCAAGCTTCCACCTCCCTTGGTCGTCTTCCAACTTAGCTATCCACTCATATAATTCGATCGGGAAGGTGCAGAATAAAATTTTGAGTATCTCCATATACAAATATTTGTCCAAACACTTCTCCTTTGATAGGCACGATTCCTATTATATTGCGCCACGAATTCATGAATCTTCCTATAAAACCACTTCTCAATTTTCTTCTTAGTCAGATTCTAGTGATGCGACATCACACATCTCCTTCAAGCAAATCCCTGTCCCAGCAACGGAACCATTTGTTGGCTTAGTGGGTCCTGACCCAGGTTCAAAGTTAATTGTGCCAAATAAAACCCTACACTACTGGCCCTTTTGGCATCAACCCACGTAGCGCAGGTTGAAGTGTCACTCGAAGCAGTATGGGGGGATGTTGGAACCAAGTTTTTGCATCTAGAGATCAGTGTGATGTCCTTTTATGACTTAGATTTTCCTTCACATAGATCTATAAGCGCATTGGGCTCGGTACTACAACTTCCTTTAAATAGCCTCTACACCTTTGCAAAGGTCCACAACAGGTCTTTGCAGACCTTAAATAGTTGAATCTTCCACTTATGCGCATTAGAAAATAACCTTAGATCTGATCTCATGCAAATCTACTTAAGTATTTAATAAACATAACATAATGTATTATGATCTTTGTGAAAGTACTTAACATGCATTGCATACAATTATTAAGACTTATCCTATAGAGTCACACATCAATAGATCAATATTTCGTAAAGACATTGTTAAATCATAGCATATATCGCAATCATATTTAAATAGAAGTAAATAGATAAACATAGGAATTATTCAACAATCTTGTTTATTGATCTTCAATATGGTGTTATAGACTCAAGACTACCCTGCGCACTCAGCTGCAAAGGTCTACGCACATAGCCGTGGTTGCTACTCTAGGCCTCTATGCACTCAGCTATAGAGCCTTTCTCTCCTCTATGTCTCACTTCTCTACGCTATCATCTATTGACCCATTAAATCCATCATTCTTATATCTTGTCTTAGACTCTCTAAGACATACCTACTTATAAAATCCCATGGTCCGCGGATGGTGGGTGGATCTCAAAACCGACTCAACTTCACATAGACAAGGGGCTAAAACCCCTTTTACGTAAAAACTTGGGTTTTTAACCCCAAAACTGACCCAGGGGACCCCATCCCAACAAATAGCCATGTCGCCTCAATTAACTACCTCCGAGTATTTTGGTGAAATTGAAATTCGAATTTCTCCTAATTTAATCAAGGAAATTTGAATTTGGAATTCCTTGCTGCATTTTCAACATGTTCAGTGTGGGTGGCAAGGCCAATCTATAGGTCCACAAAATTTGGGTGCCAACTTAACACAAGACCCTACTTTTAGAGAGCTCTTCCTTGATATGATGTAAATATACACATTCTCTCCCACTTGGAATTTCTTGTGCATCCTCTGTTGGATTGCATAACTCTTTCTATTATGTTGAGCTATGTTTAAATGCTTCCAGATCTTGGTCACCTCCCATTCCATTTCATTCAACATGTCAGGTACAAGAACTACTCTGTTTTCTAGGTCATCCCAACTGATAGGAGTGGTACATTTTCAGCCATACAATGCCTCAAAACAACTCATCTTCAATGACTCATGATACCCATTACTGTATGCAAGCTCCACTAATGGTAGGAAATATTCCCACTTCTTTGACTCGTGCATGACATACATTCTCATGATGTCCTTCCAAATTATGTTTACTCTTTATGTATGGCCATTTGTTTGAGGATTATAGGAAGTTCTAAAAGCTAGTTGGGTTCCAAAACCAACAAAAAATGACTTCCAAAAATTGGAAGTAAAATTGGCATCCTGATCCAAGATAATGTTCTTTGGAATACCATGCAATCTGAATATTTCCTTCATGAATAACTAAGCTATATCAATGGCCTTGTGAGTGGACTTGACAACTATGATGTGAGATACCTTACTCATCTTTTCCGTTACCACCATAATGGAATCATGATGTTTGGTTGTTTTTGGTAATCTCGTAATGAAGTCCATATATATGACTTCCCACTTCCACTTAGGAATTGGGATTGGTTGCAACAATTTTGATGGGTGCCTACATTCTACTTTAACTTGTTGGAATTCCAGACACTTGGTGATGTATTCAACAACTTCCTTTCTTAATCCTAGGAAATAATACATTTCCTTTACGACTGTCATCATATTCTGATAACCAAGATGACTTGAGTAACATCTCCTTTGAACTCATTGATGATGAGTTTCCTTAACTACATTAGGAACATACTTTATGTTCTTGAACAACAACATACCATCATGAGTGATCTGGTAACTCTTTCTCATTATGTGACACCCCATCCCACATTTACCCTATTTTACAAGCTCTCTAGGGTAAACCATATAAGATGAGAGTTACTATGACATGACCCGACCTCCAAGTTTGTTGGCTTGAGGGGGCCTAACCCAAGTTTAGTGTTAATTAGCCAAACAAATCCCTACACTACTGGCCCTTTCTGCATCAACCCTTGGAGTGAAGACCAGAGTCTCACCTAAAGCAGTATGGGGGGATGCTGGAACCAAGTTTCTGCACCCTTGAGATGGTTGTGATGTCGTTTGATCTCTTCTATCGCTGCCTTCATGCAGGTGATCTAACTCTAGGGCTTGTAAGACAAACCCTCTGTTCCGGCTTTCAATACTTTCACGAAAGTACACGATCGACCTTCATGCAACTCTAACCTGTAGCTCAGGTACTTTCACGCTGCTATAGCAGCATACCGTGCCGATTCCTTAATTATCCTGTTACACAGTAATTTGTCACCATTTGTCACCGTCCCTATTACCCCTCTCCCGAATCTTGGAGGACCCATTCCGGGACTTGTGAGAAGTGACAAGACTTGAAACCACTTGCCTTATTCACCTCTAAACATGA
>APFE031720703.1:0-46309 GCA_000404065.3 Pinus taeda | reverse complement strand
AACAACCTGTTGGCCATGTATAATTCAGTGTAGTTATGCATGAAAGTTGTTACTAATTTCAATCCTACACTTCTTGTAGTTGTAAGTGTTTATGATCTCAGGGTATTTAAATCTTAGCTCATCCTTAATATTAAATTTGTTTCAATTATCTACTTACGAATTTTTGTTTCAATTATCTACTTATGAATTATCTACAAGTCACAAGCCAACAATCCTTGCTCAACACAACTATGCCCATCATCTAAGTAACAAAACATACAATCTATCACAACACAACAACAATTCCACATTACTTACCAATATAATCATTAGGTCAATCACACTCTTTTCTTCTACAGAACATACTCCCCTTTAATAGGCATTGGGGTAACGAACATCTTTAAGATTGTTGAGAAATTACTTTTACTTTCTTTCAACATGTAAGAGACTATCAATATCGGAATTCATGAGGAAGTGCTTACATGGAAGATTCGTATGGCTCATTACTATGTAACTATACTATACCATTTGATAATACAACATTGTTACAAGTTTTATTACTGCACACACATGTGGTTGCATCTTAAATTCATCTAACTCATTAATATGCATGGATATTAAAAATGTTTCTCTTCAACATGTTTATTTTAATGACTACTTAACCAGACTATGGTAACAACATGTAAAACTATCCCTCAGAAGATATATATATATATATATATATATATATATTATATATATATATATATATTAAGTTCAGATACGACCATGGGCTTCCTACATTATATAATCCTCTTTTCAAGTATCAGGTGAGATTTTTTTTTATTCACCAATCCTTATTTAAATCTCTTACCTAATATAGTTTTCCACATGGTTCCTCAACCGGTACATGTTATGGGTTGTGTTAGAGGTTTTAAGCAAAAACTTTCTAATTTCTCTTCATCATTCACAATACCAAATTTGCCCAAGTTTTCCTCTAGTTTCTATCATGCATATATGTATAGCCTCACTATACAAACTTATTTTTTTTATGATGAACTATAATAATAATAGATAAAGAAATTAAAATCCTCACTTAGGAGAATCCTCCATAAAAATAATTATTAGCATGTTAACTCACATATTATAAAGCGAATACATGGCTTTTGGTGAGGAAATAATGGTGATAAGCCCCCAATATATTACAATTTATCCATTAAAATGCCATTATAGTAACGAATAACGATAATAAAGGAGTGTTCCCTCAATGCACAACTACCATTTCTGCACAACCATTGGCATGATGAGAATTATACCTTATTATCTATTGTGCATGTACAAATTCTTATGCTATGATAGTGGATGATGTTCACACCATCAGCCACAGATACCACCATATCATACACCCGCCTATTATGGAATTTATCTGCACTATGTTTATTTTTGTGTTCCCCAGAGTTTGATTCATTAACCTCACATTCATTTTGAATCAGAACGTACCACTAATTAACTCTATCCCCTTGCTCATTCCTTTTGTGAACACACACAATTTCAAAATCTATTATCGAACTAACTAACTTACTAAGTCAAGCATACTTTTGTTACCAAACCTTCAGTAAACTTTATAATTAAATTATTTTTATTTAAGCCCCAAATATTCTTGCATGTGGTTCATCCCACCTTTTGTTTCCTTACAATAGTTCTATTCAAAACACTGCCGCAACATTCGATACAACAACTTTAGATCCTTATAGCATCATTTCTATGTTTTGTATCAGAAGATTACAACAATAAATCTTACGTCAAGCTTCAATGCCACTAGGTTTCCTTTCACGTATACTTTTTGTTTTTTTACCCGTAAGATTCAACTATTGTACACATTACATTTAGTTCATTATTATGTAAACACTATTATTCATACCACGGGATTCATATCCTTATTAATTGAATGACACAGAAGTGGAATGTGGACTTGTACATTGGGTCAACCTTTCATCATACATCACAATTTGGGAGAGAGAAATCATAGCAGGAAGTTAACCAAACTCGTTGACAACCCCCCCACATGCATGTGAAAACTCCACACCAGCATTAATGAGACTTTTCTTTGAGCTTACTGTAACACACATGGCTATGTATCATGATTATAATACTATAGGCATAGTCAAAATATGTTACTCTTTAAGCAACAAGTAAAAATAGTAAACTGAGCCTCATTAGGTGACATTCTTATGACATGCATAACTAACTAGGTTAGCTTAATTAGATGCTAGTGTTAAGGCATGCATGGTACTTAACCTAATCCACTAACGATACACTTAGAATATTATTCTGTGAGCATAAAAATTTACCGAGCTATAGTACAATACTAGAGATACCCTCTCATTATAGACATGCTAGGTACCTTCCTCAACTGGATGATTCTCAAATTATATTCACTGAATATCTTACAGACCAATATAAGTCTATTTCACAAGAAAACTTAGTACAAGTAGTTCCATTTATACTCACATACAACATCTAACATGAGTAGGAGGCTCCTTGGTCCAAGTCTTAATAATGGTATATTATGTTTCCACTATTAACTCTACACTTCAATTTAAAAGGAGTCATATGCATAAACTACAATCATTCTCCTAAAAATAATTATCCTAGATAAATATACTCATGTATAATTGGTACATGTAAGTCATTCCTGTGCTTATAGATAACACCACATTTACATATTTGAGCTAAATGATTTAACAATTTAAAAGGGTTAGACGTAACCACACAACATTTTTCATGCAAGTAGTAACTAAGCAAAATGGTGGAGAACATCAATAAATCTACTATAATTTAAAACTAATTTCCTTTATACACGAAACATATTGATCCATTATCATAGGAATTCATTGCTACCAGGTTGATCAAAATAAATAAGAGGTAAGGTCACAGGATAGATTTAATAGATTATGAGCCACAATTAGGAAATTTTTCATCTCGCGAAAGGTGAATAAGAAATTTGAATTTCACGTCCTTGAAATTTCAAATACCCAGGGAATCAACTAGTTCAAGTTTAAATGAAGTAAATATTCATGCCATATTTACATTCACTCCTTGTCGAATATTATAAGCCAACCAAAAATGGATCTTGCCTTCGCCCTTCCTTCAATAGCGCACCGCTGGCCTCTCGCCTCATTTCTTCATCTAGACATGATGAACCCTCCGCTTGGAGGATAGTGGAAGCCAATGTCTCCCTTGCCAAGAACATGCATGATGGTGGAAGTGAAATAATAACTAAAAATATTGCTACTCTTGAACCCTATACTCTTCCTTTTTTATTAATGAATTTGAAATTTGGCTATAAGAAGTGGAGGAACCACACAAAGGAAAAAGCAGAAGGATGCATGATTGAGCTTGCAGTAAATCATCTTTATAGAGAGGGTGTTGCTTTTATAGTAACCTTTTTCTCAATTTGGTTATTGGCATGACTTAGAAATCTTGTAGCTTATCCACTCTTTCCTCTTTAAATAACAATAACAGCCACCGCCCATGTTAGCAAGGTTTATATGTCATAGTGGTTAGATAAGGATTATAGACATGTCTTACTCCATTAATCTAGATCCTCATCCTATTCATATCTTTATTTAGAATAACACGGTGTTATGTGATAGCTTTTATCAACATGTCGGTAGATCACATTTCTAGATCCATAAACCAGAAAGTCGGCTTTTAATAGTGCTATTGCTTGGATGCATTCGTTAAACTTACAACCATGTTTTTCTTTGAATAATATACGACAACTTTCCCATGCCTTCATATTTGCAATAACGTAAACATACATGAAACTTTTTTATTGTTTATAATAGTGTTTGGGATTTCTCTCCTTTCTAATATTTGGATGGTGATATTGCCTTACCCGCTGGCCATTGTTCCATTTGTGAAAACTTCTAATTGAAATAATCACTGCTTTCTCGGCTTTCGCTACTTTTCTCATGCCTAGTCGGGACAATTATCAACGCCCCAAGCGGCGGGTCACAAGGGATGAGCTTGATATGACGAGCCATGTGGATTTTCCCTGTAGTAGTTTAATAGGCCGGATTGTAAACTAAGAGTTCGAGTGCCTCACCCCCTTCTCAATTTACATCTCTACCCCTCTTATACTATGATTGATATCAAAGTCGTCAATCTCTCCTAGATCTGCCTATGGGCTTGTCATAATCTAGCTTCAAAAGAACATTGGTTCTCCATTAATGGAGACTCCCATATCCAATACACATTTTATGTGCACTTGGATTATATTTTTACACTCTTTTTTTTATTACACAAAACTGGCTCGTTACCGACTTATTAAAAGTCAAGATGATCCATGCACAAGGAATTGTTTCACCCGATATTTAGGCTAAGTACCAAATCAGTCCAATATCACGGCAATTTTTACCTTCAAGCTCTAAGACGAACACATGAAAAACTTTTGCAGGAGGTCATAATTTGGAGTTTGAAACACCAAAAGTCCTAAGTTCTTCAACAACATAATATGAGGAAGGGGGCTAGAGGGATAAATACACCATCGAAATCATACGACATTTTTATATACGTAAGAGACATGTTATTCAACAAACTAGTTCCGCCGATCCTTTTTATTGTTGACCAATTGTGGTAGAACATACTTCAGATTTAGTACATGAATCTTGGAGCCTTACTAGACCAGTTTCTTCACTTCAAATGATGAAAGAATGATAACATCATTAAATCGTCATTGGATAAGGACCTCTCTTCTATTTATCCATAAAAGCCATCGGTCTTTATGTGATTTAATATCATCATAATATTTTATATGTAGTGGATTTGAATGTCAATGCTTCCACACTCCCATCATGCATAAGTCACTATGCACAGTTATACCATAATTTAGTCAATTTTAGATCCTCATTTTATAAGGACCATATAATAACATGTTATATACATAGTAAATTATATATTTTATCAGCTCCTAGCCGCATATCTTGCCAAGGATCAACTGTCCTCAATTGATCGATGCACTGGGTATTTAATACCCTCTTTCATGATTTAGTTACCATTAGCGGCATCTCGCTTTATGTATTTTTCCATTTTCCTAGGTATTTTCTGGAAAATCTCATCTTTATCTCCCACCACTCTTTTCCACATAAAATCTTGCCTTTCTCTCCCGCAAATATTTTATATCTAATGGATATTTATCTCCCATCAATCTAATGGATATCCAATCCATCCAAGCTTATCTAGAATCACATCTAGAATATTATCTTGAAATATTCATCCCTATGCCATTCCTCATGGGATTTAGCAAGCATCTTCTCTCGCTTGGTGCTCTACCCTCCAAGTGATTTATTTTATTAATTTATTTAACAACACATTTTCTTTTCATATTACATATCACCTATATTTCTTTCACTTGGGTTTACAACATTTAAAACCCAAGGGAGGATATCACACGTAGATTTAACTTAGCTTAGGTTTACAATAATTTAGTACACAAGGGAGGAGTGTTACAAGTAGCATACACATATTTTTACGCAGAAACCCTTAAAGGGAATAAATCACATTTGTTAGTATGTAGATCAAATGTCAACACTTGGATTGCATCAAGTTTTTAGTAAGCACCCTAGGAAGTGTGACCTCCATAATGTCATTTGTTAGCCCCAACTGGTAGGAAGCACCAAATCCATATTATTTTTACTTGCACCAATGAGAAAGAAGTGCCAAATTCCTCTTTGATGGATATCTAGTTAACTTACAATAAGTACAAACCACTTGATTTTGCAAGCACCCACTTGCTAGAGGAAACAACCCGCAAGCTATTCTTTATAAACCAACATAGATGGAATCTTCAACATTCCAATGTGTAGGCCCCAACCTAAATATTTCATATGACTTTGATACTATATTTATAGGTGTCATATTTATATGCATTTCTCTCAACTATAGCTCTTACTCATTCTGATACATAGCCTCGGTCAGTTTTTAACGCTATGATCTCCTTAGTAGCCTTTTTCTCTACTCAACTAACTTAGCTATTGTCTTTCTTTTCTCTTAAAACACACACAACAACATTACCCAGACCGTACTTCAGAGTCTAACTACATTGGCTCTATTCAAAGTCTTTAGTATAATGAATAAGGATTATAGGTTGTTTTATTTTACTTTTGTGGGGCTTGAGTGTGCACTTCAGTATCACTCACCTTGCTAAAAAATAGGCTTCATTTACCACCTACACAACTTGGGAGGATCCTCATTAATTGTCACATAGCTCGAGAAGTATATTATAACAACTGCAATTAGCTACAAGATTGTCTTTAATTCATCAGAGCCATATTTTTCACTTTATTTAAATCTATGATCTTCCATGAGAGAGATCTCACTTAATAATGGGATCACCATCCATTTCCATGACATGTCTCATCTTTCACAGTTTATGCATTTGAATTACCAGAAAAATGAAATCACATTTAATACTCTTAGAAAGGATTCCTTTCAAATGTACCAAGAGTCAATGAGATAACTCTAACTCAATAATGGGATCACCAATCATTTCCATGACACGTCCGATATTTCATAGTGTCTACAGCTGAATTACGATCAACATTGAATCACATTTAATATTCCTAGAAAGGATTCCTTTTGAATGTTCCAAGACTCCATCATTTCATGTTCATCAATTGATCTATTCTTTTGTAGTTGTTGAACACCAAACACTATGGGAAATTAACCTATAACTTCTCCTCTTGGTAAATGTTACTTTTGACTAGGCTCAACCATTCCAACAATGATCGAGTGTTTGTTCGACATATCATCTATATTGGTTATGACGTGAAAACAACAAGTTCTCTTATCCTCAAGTGTTTTAAAATTTATGGTGCAGAACTACATAATTAACTCTAGCTTAATGTAAAGATCTTAATGTTATCGACGAAGTATATGTACAAAAATATTATGGAAATCATGTTTTGAAACTAAGGTAATTTAATTTGATGGATATAAAATTTCTTTCACATAATCCTTGGACTAGGCACAACATTATTTTTTCAATGACCTGGTTGGTTTACCAAGTTGCAAAATATGTAAGTCTATCTATAAGGGCATAACAACTATGGAGTGTCAACATGTGCCTGGGAATGCTAAGAAGTGTGAACACATGATAGACAGACACAAGGCATGTTAGGCATGCCATGACATGCCAAGTGCTAAGGCATGGAAAGTTGTGTCAGGTGCTAGGGTGTGGTGCCAATGCATTATAGGGAGTGTTAGGGAATGGTAGGAAACACAAGGGAGCACTAGTTTCAATTGCATGGAAATGAATTAATAAGAGTGTGTGATAAGGAGTGTTAGAAAGTTCCAAGTGTGGTAAGGAGGGAGTGATAAGGCATGCTAGGTAGTGCCAAGGCATGCTAGAGTGCTAGGGAATCGTGCCAAGATGTACCAAGTGCCAGAGTGTGCCAATGAATGCTAAGTAGTGTTAGTGAGTGTTAGAGAAACACAAAGGAGCACTAGGTGAAAATGCATGGAATGAATGAATAAGAGTGTATGATAGAGAGTGTGAGCGAGTTCTAGGATTGTTAAGGAGGGAGTGGCAAGGTATGTTACGCAATGCTAACGCGTGCTAGTGTGGCAATGCTAACGCATGCTAGTGTGGAAAAACACCCTTTCGATTGGTTTACAGACAAGAAGTCGTAATGTCGATGGAATACATAGTGCCCAGTGATCCTGGTCCGGCTATCACAAAGGACCCTTATAAGACCTTTTACTTCTATGATGCGTTAAATTGCATTTTTAAAAGAACATAAATGAATACATCTGCATACTGTAAAGAAGAGGAATATGACATTCATCAACACATGAAAACATATGTCGTTGATAAGGAGTTCCTCAGGAGAACACATATTCAAACAATGGTTATTGCATTTATTGAAAAGAGAATGCATATAAAATAAATAGAAGTTAAGTTGGATTTTATTGAAAAGGGATATATGCTTTATTGCATTGGGATACTAGCTAATTTCGAAGTTCTTTTGAAATAGTTATGCATTGCATGCATGATAGAAATAGTTAATGATATGCTTCTAGGCACATATATAATCATTCTAACTTTCTTGAAGATAACTGTTTTATATACACATAAAGATAGTTTTCTTTTAGAAAAAGAGTGAATTCTTCATGTATGAAAATAATGACTTTATGAGAGATCTCTTGAAAACAAAGAAAAAGATTCTTTCCTTAAAAGACACATATGAATAGTGTTCATGCAAGAACAAGAATCCATACTTGTTTCATGAAGAGGTTATGTGCATTGAAGTAAAAGTAACTGTGTTCGGAAAAACACATGTTGCATGCACATAAGGGTAGCTATTGTGACATTGGAAATATGATTTGGTGTGTATGTAGGGAAAGTATTATGTTGAATCTCTGAAAATAATATCGATGTTAACTTTCTTGAAAATATTAATCTCTTGAAAAGATTGTCTTGCTAGGTGAGTCGGATCAATTACATGATTTTGGTGCATAAGGGATTAAGTTAAAATTGTTATTGTTTCTTGATTTTTAAGCAGAAAGATGGGTATCTATAATAATTTCTTGAAAAGGGAAGCATGAGAAACTTGCATATAGGAAGATAGAGAAATGAGGTTATAATGACTTCCTTTAAGGAAGAAGTATGTAATTTGTTACATGAAATGATGGTAGTATTATAGAGAAGGGAATATGTGTTGCACACATTAAAGAAGGGCTATTATGATAATCTATGGTATGCACAAAGAATAGTCATTGTGATATAGAGATATGTTCTTTGTATGTTAGAGAAACTATGTTGAGTTCTCGAAAAATAACTATGTGAAAGGAACACATGTGCATAAGCATAGAAACAATAGTTTATTACATATATGAAGGTATAGCGATTGTGTTATACATTTTAGTAGTGCTAATGGGTTAGATCTCTTAAAGAGAAATATGCATTAGTATGAATAATCATTGTGGAAGTAAAACAAGTATTTACTTGAATATATGTACTAGTTAATTAGTATGTCATGCTTGCTCATGCACATAAGTTGATGTTAAAGATCAATTTTAGAGGTTGATTATTGATTGATTAATATTGTATCTAATCTTGTTGCCAAAGCTTGTTGACGACAACAATGACAGGAAACGATGGCAGTTTGTGCCAAAGAAAAGTGATGTTTAACATTGTGGTAGGTAAAGAATTAATGGTCCATGCAAATGAGTACGAGTTGTGGGATCGTATTGATAGAACAATCACGCCACAAGGATGTAGCAAGTGGCAATATGTAGGTAAAGGGTTTCATGAAAAATGTAATAGCCTTAGCTAGTTTTATGACACTTTAAAGATATTTTATTGTAATATTATATAGAAATGGATAAGGAATGGAATCCCTTATAATCCATTGAGTGAGGGGTGAAAACCCTCATGAGTGTTTAATAATAAGATTAAACATTTGCTGGTTTTCACGCTAAGGGTTTCCAGGATATATCAGTGTTCAAGTCTTCAATGTTGCGATTGCTTATTGTGTCAGTTGATGATATTGAATCATTGATGATAATGACTCTTTATTTGATGTGATAATCATAATGTCAAGTAGGAAATAGATGCAAGGTTCATCAGACAATTTATGTTATTGTACTACAATAGTGGTTGACAATGGTTATGTTACTTATTGTTCTCTATTGATATTTACTTTATGTTCTACGAACATCATATCTAATATCTAATGGTAAATGAGGAATGTGCAGTTGTGATTTGGATAATTACTTGTGGGTAATTTGTGTAAAAAATTCTAACACCCTACTTTTACATACTTTATGTTCTAAGAACATCATATCTAATAGTTAATGAGGAATGTGGAGTTGTGATTTGGATAATTAATTGTGGTTAATTTGTGTAAAAAATTCTAACTCCCTTACATGTGAGGTTACCGGGTACGTTACAAGAATTATGGAACTCAAGTTTTGGAATTGAGGTAACTTATTTTCATGGATATGAATTGTTTTGCATATAATTTGTAACAAAATTTGCTTTTAAGTTTATAAAAGTGGTTTTAAGTATTTAAATAATGTGTCATATATTAAATTTGTATTAACTTTTAATTAATAGATAGATTTTATATTTTATATTTGTAATTGATTTAAAATAAATTATAAAAATTAGGTTCCCGTGGCAACAAAAAAAAACCCTAATAATAAATATATATTTATTAAAAAATAGCAATAATAAATATATGTTTATGTTACATTATAAATTAGGAGTTGGTGTAACTATTTAATTATATGACTAGTTCATAAACATTGCAATTTTATGAATTTATTGTTTTTTTTGTTAATTATTATATTAAAAATAAGTCAAAAAGTTAAAGAATAAAAAAAATGTTGTTTTTGATTAAAATATTATGACTGAATTATGAAAAATTGATTCATTAATTTATTTACTCTTAAATATAAGAAATTGTTATATACAATTATAGTTAAGATTATATGATGTGTTAAAAATATTTTTCATTAACTATATTAAAAGATTCATTTTTTAAATTTTCAAGTGAAATCTATATTTAACTTGTAAATTTTAATATATAGTAAAAAATAATTTTTAAGAAACTGTGATATTTTTAATTACACTTATTCAAAATAATATTGTTCCAATATCTAATTTAGAATTCAATATACAATTTTAAAATAAAATAAAACAACATATAGTTTGTATTATTCATTTTTTCCTCAATTTTTTTTATACTTATGCATATATGAAGTCTCCATGTTTCAAACCAAAAAAAACCAAGATATTCAATTTTAACACTTCACAAATGAATGAAGATTAAGTTATATATATATATATATATATATATATATATATATATTATATATTATATATAACATGAAACTCAAAGTATACACAATTGGATGGAAAATTCAATAACATATCCTCCATCCAATAATAAATCCAGAAACACAAACCTATCACTTAAGAGGATAGAAATGAAATACTTTCACCACATAAAATCTAACTTCTTATCTCATCACAATTCAAAAAAAAAAATATACAACACTCCATTATAAAAGTGATCTTGATTCTAAAATAAAAAATACAGTTTTCAATTCTACCATTTTCATAAATGTAAACTTATATTCCCTTATAAATCAAACACTATCTATTCTTCTGATCAAGAAAATAAAAACATTATATAAACTTAATAATTTAACAAATTTTAACATTTATGAAAACAAATTGTTAAACTATACTTAACAGCATTAAATTAACAACATTAAGATTAAATCGCTTAAATATTAAATCACTCTATTAACTCATAATAATTAATATTAAATCACTTCATTAACTCATAATAAATAATTAAAAGGTGGCCTGGAGAACTACTCTTCTTGCAACTCTCAATTAGATTTAGTGTTCAAATTCTACAGTCTTAAGCAAAATACACACAACTCAGATAAATCCAATTCTGCCCATTGTTTTGGCATAATAAGCTTTCAAAAATTATTCCTGTATTAAAAAGAAATCAATGCAGTTGGGCTTCAAACAAAGTGAATTACGAATTTGATAATCTATTGAAGGTAAGTTGGCATCATCAAAATATTACTCCATGCAGTTAGTGCTTGATCTGCGTCCTCACTGCCACATTCGGATTCTTCAGAGCCAAGCTCATCATGGCTTCACCATAAAGCGTTCGATGCCACTCCGACTGTGGGACTGAGTTCGCTGAGCTTCAAATCCAGCCTCTCATTAATGTCTCTACAACAACATTAATTGCAATGGATTGTATAGTCTGATTGCATAGTGGGGCTGAGCTTCAATGTCTCAGCCAATCCAATCTCTCATTGCATAAGGGGCAATGGATTGCATAGTGGGGCTGAGCTTCAAATCCAATCTCTAATTGCATGGTGGGCAATGGGTTGTACCTTTTAACTTCATTAAATCTCTTTGGATTCCAACGGCACCACGTAACGTATCCGTTATTCGATGGAGTTCACAGTTAATTACGAATCTGAACTATACTATAAATATCGTTGTTCGCAACTTAATTGGAATCTATAAATAGAGTACAGTTGACTGTACTCTATCTTCAGTTCTCTCTTAGATAGAGTACAATTGACTGTAAATAATCTTCAGTTAATTGGCGCCGATTTAATTTTAAAGGTATCAAGGTTGACTATTAGATAGAGTTAAGTTGTTAATAATTAATTGAATTTTAAAACTGATCGGTGCAGAACTTCAGTGTTGACTACAGCTTAACGTGAATACCTTATTGTTATCTACGAAGTATAGCTGCGGCAGACCAGGGTTATGGAATTCTATTTTTAGAAATGAGGTAATTTAATTGGACGGATATAAAATTGTTGGCATATAATCTGTTTTAAAACTGGTGTTTAAGTTTATAAACATAATTTTAATTATTTAAATGTACTGTCTTGAACAATTATTTTTAGATTTAAAATTTTCATATATAAATTTAAAATTTCAATTTTGTAATATATAAATTTTAAAAATTATATTCAAGTTTTAAAGATTATATTTTAATAGCATTGTATAGACTTTTTAATAAGTATATGTTAATAATGTTCTATAGCAAAATATTAACTCATAGTTTTTGAAGTTTAATATTCATCAGATCATTCATTCACTTTGTGTGTTTTAGGTTTGCTCTTTTTATGACCCAACAACCTGTTGGCCATGTATAATTCAGTGTAGCTATGCATGAAAGTTGTTACTAATATCAATCCTACACTTCTTGTAGTTGTAAGTGTTTATGATCTCAGGGTATTTACATCTTAAATCATCCTTAATATTAAATCACCATTTAACAAAAGATGAGTTATCTACTTATGAATTTTTGTTTCAATTACGCAACATTTCCTTATGTTGTCCATACATCTTATCAATGCAATCCAATAAGAGGACTTCTTGAAATTGCTTGATACCAATTATGTATTTTATTTATATCATATCAATATGTTTAAATAGATTGTTGGATACCATTTAGCTGACGGAGTGGTATATACCATTTGTGCCACTTCATCAATTACTATGGTTTGTACTCAAGGATACTTATAGGGTCTATTATGCATATTCATCAAAAGATGCATATCTCCTCAAAATTTGTTAAAGTTAAGTTTCCCCTTAATCATACTTTCTTCTAACCGAAGAACAAATCACATTGTAAGTGGATGCATTAAGCAAAGGATTAATTGGAACGACAATTTGTACAGTTATAAAGTCTTCTATTATAACCTTCAATTTTTCTTGTCTAGCCTGACTCTTAACATAGTCATGCATACCTTTCCTATTTACTATTGGCAGATAAAAACATAAGAATGTCTCCTAACAAAATATAAATTCAATAAGGAATTAAAATGCCCTTCATGGAGGAAGAACCAAATTCTTACAGGCTACGCATATTTGTAGGCATTGATAGCAGCATAACATTGATTCTACAAGTCACAAGCCAACAATCCTTGCTCAACACAACTATGCCCATCATCTAAGTAACAAAACATACAATCTATCACAACACAACAACAATTCCACATTACTTACCAATATAATCATTAGGTCAATCACGCTCTTTTCTTCTACCGAACATACTCCCTTTTAATAGGCATTGGGGTAACGAACATCTTTATGATTGTTGAGAAATTACTTTTACTTTCTTTCAACATGTAAGAGACTATCAATACCGGAATTCATGAGGAAGTGCTTACATGGAAGATTCTTATGGCTCATTACTATGATACTATACCATTTGATAATACAACATTGTTACAAGTCTTATTACTGCACACACATGTGGCTGCATATTAAGTTCATCTAACTCATTAATATGCATGGATATTAAGAATGTTTCTCTTCAACATGTTTATGTTAATGACTACTTAACCAGACTATGGTAACAACATGTAAAACTATCCCTGAGAAGATATATATATATATATAAATTAAGTTCAGATACCACCATGGGCTTCCTACATTATATAATCCTCTTTTCAAGTATCAGGTGAGATTTTTTTTATTCACCAATCCTTATTTAAATCTCTTACCTAATATAGTTTTCCACATGGTTCCTCAAACGGTACATGTTATGGGTTGTGTTAGAGGTTTTAAGAAAAAACTTTCTAATTTCTCTTCATCATTCACAATACCAATTTAGCCCAAGTTTTCCTCTAGTTGCTATCATGCATACATGTATAGCCTCACTATACAAACTTATTTTTTTTATGATGACCTATAATAATAATAGATAAAGAAATTAAAATCCTCACTTAGGAGAATCCTCCATAAAAATAATTATTAGCATGTTAACTCACATATTATAAAGTGAATACATGGCTTTTGGTGAGGAAATAATGGTGATAAACCCCCAATATATTACAATCTATCCATTAAAAGGCCATTACAGTAACGAATAACCATATTAAAGGAGTCTTCTCTCAATGCACAACTACCATTTGTGCACAGCCATTGGCATGATGAGAATTATACCTTACTATCTATTGTGCATGTACAAATTCTTATGCTATGATAGTGGATGATGTTCACATCATCAGCCACAGATACCACCATATCGTACACCCACCTATTATGGAATTTATCTACACTATGTTTAATTTTATGTGTTCCCCAAAGTTTGATTCATTAACCTCACATTCATTTTGAATCAGAACGTACCACTAATTAACTCTATCCCTTTGCTCCTTCCTTTTGTGCACACACACAATTTCCTAATCTATTATTGGACTAACTAACTTTGTAAGTCAAGCATACTTTTGTTACCAAACCTTCAGTAAACTTTATAATTAAATTAATTTTATTTGACCCCAAATATTCTTGCATGCCGTTCATCCCACCTTTTGTTTCCTTACAATAGTTCTATTCAAAACACTGCCGCAACATTCGATACAACAATTTTAGATCCTTATAGCATCATTTCTATGTTTTGTATCAGAAGATTTTAACAATAAATCTTACGTCAAGCTTCAATGCCACTAGGTTTCCTTTCACGTAGATTTTTTGTTTTTTTACCGATAAGATTCAATTGTTGTCCACATTACATTTAGTTCATTATTATGTAAACACTATTATTCATACCATGGGATTCATATTCTTATTAATTGAATGACACAGAAGTGGAATGTGGACTTGTACATTGGGTCAACCTTTCGTCATACATCACAATTTCGGAGAGAGAAATCATAGCAGGAAGTTAATCAAACTCGTTGACAACCCTCCCACATGCATGCGAAAACTCCACATCGTCATTAATGACACTTTTCTTTGAGCTTACTGTAACCAACATGGCTACGTATCATGATTATAATACTATAGGCATAGTCAAAATATGTTACTCTTTAAGCAACATGTAAAAATAGTAAACCGAGCCTCATTAGATGACATTCTTATGACATGCATAACTAACTAGGTTAGCTTAATTAGATGCTAGTGTTAAGGCATGCATGGTACTTAACCCATTCCACTAACGATATACTTAGAATATTATTCTGTGAGCATAAACATTTACCGAGCTGTAACCCAATACTACAGATACCCTCTCATTATAGACATACTAGGTACCTTCCTGAACTGGATGATATTCAAATTATATTCACTAAATATGTGAGCATAAACATTTCCCGAGCTATAACACAATACTAGAGATGCCCTCTCATTATAGACATACTAGGTAGCTTCCTCAACTGGATCATATTCAAATTATATTCATTGAATATCTTACAGAGCAATATAAGTCTATTTCACAAGAAAACTTAGTACAAGTAGTTCCATTTATACTCACATACAACATCTAACATGAGTAGGAGGCTCCTTGGTCCAAGTATTAATAATGGTATATTATGTTTCCACTATTAACTCTGCACTTCAATTTAAAAGGAGTCACATGCATAAACTACAATCATTCTCCTAAAAATCATTATCCTAGATAAATATACTCATGTATAATTGGTACATGTAAGTCATTCATGTGCTTATGGATAACACCACATCTACATATATGATCTAAATTATTCAACAATTTAAAAGGGTTAGAAGTAACCACACAACATTTTTCCTGCAAGTAGTAACTAAACATAATGGTGGAGAACATCAGTAAATCTACTATAATTTAAAACTAATTTCCTTTATACACGAAACATATCGATCCATTATCAGAGGAATTCATTGCTACCAGTTTGATCAAAATAAATAAGAGGTAAGATCATAGGATAGATTTAATAGATTATGAGCCACAATTAGGAAATTTTTCATCTTGCGAAAGGTGAATAAGAAATTTGAATTTCACGTCCTTGAAATTTCAAATACCTAGGGAATCAATTGGTTCAAGTTTAAATGAAATAAATATTTATGCCATATTTACATTCATTCCTGGTCTAATATTATAAGCCAACCAAAAATGGATCTTGCCTCCGCCCTTCCTTCAATAGCGCATCGCTGGCCTCTGGCCTCATTTCTTCATCTAGACATGATGAACCCTCCACTTGGAGGACAGTGGAAGCCAATGTCTCCCTTGCCAAGAACATGCATGATGGTGGAAGTGACAATAATAACAAAAAATACTGCTACCCTTGAACCCTATACTCTTCCTTTTTTATTAATGAATTTGAAATTTGGCTATAAGAAGTGGAGGAACCACAGAAATGAAAAAGGAGAAGGATGCATGATTGAGCTTGCAGTGAATCATATTTATAGAGAGGGTGTTGCTTTCTAGATCCGTAAACCAAAAAGTCGGCTTTTAATAGTGCTATTTCTTGGATGCATTGCTTAAAATTACAACCATGGTTTTCTCTTAAAAAATATACAACTTTCCCATGCCTTCATATTTGCAATAACGTAAACATACATGCAACTTTTTTATTGTTTATAACAGTGTTTTGGATTTCTCTCCTTTCTAATATTTGGATGGTGCTATTGCCTTACCCGTCGGCCATCATTCCATTTGTGAAAACTTCTAATTGAAATAATCACTCCTTTCTCAGCTTTCACTGCTTTTCTCATGCCTACTTGGGACAATTATCAACGCCCTAGGTGGCGGGTCACAAGGGATGAGCTTGATATGATGAGCCATATAGATTTTCCCTGTAGTAGTTTAATAGGCCTGATTGTAAACTAAGAGTTCGAGTGCCTCACCCCCTTCTCAATTTACATCTCTACCCCTATTATACTATGATTGATATCAAAGTCGTCGATCTCTCCTAGATCTGCCTGTGGGCTTGTCATAATCTGGCTTCAAAAGAACATTGGTTCTCCATTAGTGGAGACTCCCCATATCCAATACACATTTTATGTTCACTTGGATTATATTTTTACACTTTTTTTTTTTATTACACAAAACTGGCTCGTTACCGACTTATTAAAAGTCAAGATGATCCATGCATGAGGAATTGTTTCACCCGATATTTAGGCTAAGTACCGAATAAATCCAATATCACGGCAATTTTTACCTTCGAGATGTAAGACGAGCACATGAAAAACTTTTGCAAGAGGTCATAATTTGGAGTTTGAAACACCAAAAGTCCTAAGTTCTTCAGCAACATAATATGAGGAAGGGGGCTAGAGGGATAAATACACCATCAAAATCATACCACATTTTTATACATGTAAGAGAAATGTTATTCAACAAACTAGTTTCGCCAATCCTTTTTATTGTTGACCAATTGTGGTAGAACATACTTCAGATTTAGTCCATGAATCTTGGAGCCCTACTAGACAAGTTTCTTCACTTCAAATGATGAAAGAATGATAACATCATTAAATTCTCATTGGATAAGGACCGCTCTTCTATTTGTCCATAAAACCCATCAGTCTTTATGTGATTTAGTATCATCATAATATTTTATATGGAGTGGATTTGAATGTCAATGCTTCCACACTCCCATCAAGCATAAGTCACTATGTACAGTTATACCATAATTTAATCAATTTGAGATCCTTATTTTATAAGGACCATATAATAACATGTTATATACATAGTAAATTATATATTTTATCGGCTCCTAACCGAAGATCTTGCCAAGGATCAACTGTCCTCAATTGATCGATGCACTGGGTATTTAATACCCTCTTTCATGGTTTATTTACCATTAGCGCATCTCGCTTTATGGATTTTCGATTTTCGTAGGTATTTTCTAGCAAATCTCATCTTTATCTCCCACCACTCTTTTCCACATAAAATCTTGCCTTTCTCTCCCGTAAATATTTTATATCTGATGGATATTTATCTCCCATCCGTCCAATGGATATCCAATCCATCCAAGCTTATCTAGAATCACATCTGGAATATTATCTTGAAAGATTCATCCCTATCCCATTCCTCATGGGATTTAGCAAGCATCTTCTCTTGCTTGGTGCTCCACCCTCCAAGTGATTTATTTTATTAATTTATTTAACAACACATTTTCTTTTCATATCACATATCACCTAGATTTCCTTCGCTTAGGTTTACAACATTTAAAACCCAAGGGAAGATATCACACGTAGATTTAACTTAGCTTGGGTTTACAATAATTTAGTACACAAGGGAGGAGTGTTACAAGTAGCATCCACATATTTTTACCCAGAAACCCTTAAAGGGAATAAATCACATTTGTTAGTATGTAGATCAAATGTCACCACCTGGATCGCATCAACTTTCTAGTAAGCACCCCACGAAGTGTGACCTCCATAATGTGCTTTGTTAACCCCAACTGGTAGGAAGCACCAAATCCATATTATTTTTACTTGCACCAATGAGAAAGAAGTGCCAAATTCCTCTTTGATGGATATCTAGTTAACTTACAATAAGTACAAACCACTTCATTTTGCAAGCACCCACTTGCTAGAGGAAACAACCCGCAAACTATTCTTTATAAACCAACATAGATGGAATATTCAACATTCCGATGTGTAGGCCCCAACCTAAATATTTCATATGACTTTGATACTATATTTATAGGTGTCATATTTATGTGCATTTCTCTCAGCTATAGCTCTTACTCATTCTGATACATAGCCTCGGTGAGTTCTTAATGCTATGATCTCCTTAGTAGCCTTTTTCTCTACTCAACTAACTTATCTCTTGCCTTTCTTTTCTCTTAAAACACATACAACATCATTACCCAGACCGTACTTCAGACTCTAACTACATTCGCTCTATTCAAAGTATTTAGTATAATGAATAAGGATTATAGGTTGGTTTATTTTACTTTTGTGGGGCTTGAGTGTGCACTTCAGTATCACTCACCTTGCTAAAAAATAGGCTTCATTTACCACCTACACAACTTTGGAGGATCCTCATTAATTGTCACATAGCTCGAGAAGTATATTATAACAACTGCAATTAGCTACAAAATTGTCTTTAATTCATGAAAGCCATATTTTTCACTTTATTTTAATCTATGATCTTCCATGAGAGAGATCTCACTTAATAATGGGATCACCATCCATTTCCATGACATGTATCATCTTTCACAGTTTATGCATTTAAATTACCAAAAAAATGAAATCACATTTAATACTCTTAGAAAGGATTCCTTTCAAATGTACCAAGACTCAATGAGATAGCTCTAACTCAATAATGGGATCACCAATCATTTCCATAACACGTCTGATCTTTCATAGTGTCTGCGACTGAATTACCATCAACATTGAGTCACATTTAATATTCCCAGAAAGGATTCCCCTTGAATGTTCCAAGACTCCATCATTTCCTGTTCATGAATTGATCTATTCTTTTGTAGTTGTTGAAAACCAAACACTATGGGAAATTAACTTATAACTTCTCCTCTTGGTAAATGTTACTTTTGACCAGGCTCAACCTTTGCAACAATGACCGAGTGTTTGTTCAACATATCATCTATATTGGTTATTACATTCAAACAACAAGTTCTCTTATCCTCGAGCGTTTTAAAATTTATGGTGCAGAACTACATAATTAACTCTCGCTTAATGTAAAGATCTTAATGTTATCGATGAAGTATATCTACAACAAAATTATGGAAATCATGTTTTGAAGCTAAGGTAATTTAATTTGATGGATATAAAATTATTTTCACATAATCATTGGACTAGGCACAACATTATTTTTTTAATGACCTGGTTGGTTTACCAAGTTGCAAAAACTGTAAGTCTATCTATGAGGGCATAACAACTAGGGAGTGTTGACATGTGCCTGGGAATGCCAAGAAGTGCAAACACATGATAGACAGAGACAAGGCATGTTATGCATGCCATGACATGCCAAGTGCTAATGCATGGAAAGTTGTGCCAGGTGCTAGGGTGTGGTGCCAATGCATTATAGGGAGTGTTAGGGAATGGTAGGAAACACAAGGGAGCACTAGTTTCAATTGCATGGAAATGAATGAATAAGAGTGTGTGATAAGGAGTGTTAGCAAGTTCCAAGTGTGGTAAGGAGGGATTGATAAGGTATGCTAGGTAGTGCCAACGCATGCTAGAGTGCTAGGGAATCGTGCCAGGATGTACCAAGTGCCAGAGCGTGCCAATGAATGCTAAGGAGTGTTAGTGAGTGTTAGGGAAACACAAAGGAGCACTAGGTCAAAATGCATGGAATGAATGAATAAGAGTGTATGATAGAGAGTGTGAGTGAGTTCTAGGTGTGTTAAGGAGGGAGTGACAAGGTATGTTAGGCAATCCTAACGCATGCTAGTGTGCCAATGCTAACACATGCTAGTGTAGAAAAACACCCTTTCGATTGGTTTATAGACGAGAAGTCGTAATTTCGATGGAATACATAGTGCCCAGTGATCCTGGTCCAGGTGTCACAAAGGACCCTTCTAAGACCTTTTACTTCTGTGATATGTTAAATGGCATTTAAAAAAAAACATAAATGAATACATCTGCATACTATAAAGAAGAGGAATATGACATTCATCAACACATGAAAACATAAGTTGTTGATAAGGAGTTCTCCAGGAGAACACATATTCAAACAATAGTTATTCCATTTATTGAAAAGAGAATGCATATAAAATAAATAGAAGTTAAGTTGGATTTTATTGAAAAGGGTTATATGCTTTATGGCATTGGGATACTAGCTAATTTTGAAGCTCTTTTGAAATAGTTATGCATTGCATGCATGATAGAAATAGCTAATGATATGCTTCTAAGCACATAGATAATCATTCTAACTTTCTTGAAGATAACGCATGTTTTATATACACATAAATATAGTTTTCTTTTATAAAAAGAGTGAATTCTTCATGTATGAAAATAATGACTTTATGAGAGATCTCTTGAAAACAAAGAAAAAGATTATTTTCTTAAAAGACACATATGAATAGTGTTCATGCAAGAACAAGAAGCCATACTTGTTTCATGAAGAGATTATGTGCATTGAAGTAAAAGTAATTGTGTTCGGAAAAACAGATGTTGCATGCACATAAGGGTAGCTATTGTGACATTGGAAATATGATTTGGTATGTATGTAGGGAAAGTATTATGATGAATCTCGTAAAATAATATCAATTTTAACTTTCTTGAAAATATTAATCTCTTGAAAAGATTGTCTTGCTAGGTGAGTTGGATCGATTTCTTGATTTTTGTGCATAAGGGATTAAGTTAACATTGTTAATGTTTCTTGATTTTAAGCATAAAGATGGGTATCTATAATAATTTCTTGAAAAGGGAAGCATGAGAAACTTACATATTGGAATATAGAGAAATGAGGTTATAATGACTTCCTTTAAGGAAGAAGTATGTAATTTTTTACATGAAATGATGGTAGTATTATAGAGAAGGGAATATGTGTTGCACACATTAAAGAAGGGCTATTATGATAAGCTATGGTATGCACAAAGAATAGTGATTGTGATATAGAGATATGTTCTTTGTATGTTATAGAAACTATGTTGACTTCTCGAAAAATAACTATGTGAAAGGAACGCATGTGCATAAGCATAGAAACAATAGTTTATTACATGTATGAAGGTATAACGATTGTGTTATACATTTTAGTAGTGCTAATGGGTTAGATCTCTTAAAAAGAAATATGCATTAGTATGAATAAACATTGTGGAAGTAAAACAAGTATTTACTTGAATATATGTACTAGTTAATTAGTATGTGATGCTTGCTCATGCACATAAGTTGATGTTAAAGATCACCTTTAGAGGTTGATTATTGATTGATTAATATTGCATCTAATATTGTTGCCAGAGCTTGTTGACGAAAACAATGACATGAAATGATGGCAATTTGTGCGAAGAAAAGTTGATGCAGGAGCATCTGAACGACAGGGTGAAGACCGAAACGGGACACACGAAGTTTCAGAAAAAGAATGGGAAGACTAAGCAAATTGACAAGGGACAGCAAGACTGTCAGTTTCTTTTTAATTTAATTTTATTTCTTTTATCAGAGTCAACTACAGTTATTTAGAATCTCTGCTAGTTGATTTTAATTAGTTTATTTTTATAGCTGTCAGTGAGAATTGTAATAAGTAGAATTAGTTTATTTCAAATAATGTACACAGTCACCTTTGGGGGCCAGTGACAGAGTAGTTAGAAGTCAGGTTCATAACTGACAAACAAGAAACTGAATGAACTCAGTTACCTAACTGTTTGTAAACGAGTAAAGGGATAGTTACCAACCGGAATCCTTTCGGTGGTACAAAAGACCAAATCAAAGGGATGACAGGGGTTCAGTTCAGCAGCGAAGAAATCAAAAAAGAAAAACATTGTTATACAGAAAGAACTTCATTCCTCTTATTGTATTTTCCTCATCTAAAAAAATTATTGTGCACGACAGAGTGAACTTATATTCTGAGCAAATCTTTATTTCTAAGAATTCAAACTTTTATGTACATTACTGTAATCAAAATAGCAGTATCGAAAGACTTTAACCCATAGTCAACATATGTAAACAATTGCACAGGTAAATTAACATACAGGTGAACAATCATCAGGAGCAGTTTCCAGTTACCGCGCATAGAGCAACTGCATACAAGCAACAGACATAGCTAACTAAATATGGAGTGAGACGCAGGCAAAACTACAACAAGTAACCAGATAAAGGAGCGAACGAACAAGTCCGGGTAAGGCACCAAACCCAAAATAATTGAATACAAATTCGAAGATATACAAGTGCATATATATTATAAATGTCGGTCTGTGCCAAAATATATAAGTTACAGTCAACCATATGATGAGGGTCGAACCCTCTGCGTTTTAAACAAGCGTGACCACAAAAAAATACACCGAGACCATATATATTTTACAGACTAGTGACAGACCCTACGGAGGTCGAAGCCTACAGCAGACTAGTGTAAATGGACAGTGCCGTGAAGGCCAAAGACCACAGAAATTCTTTTTAAAAAGACCGATATCTTACAAAGTTACAGGCAGATGAAATACCAAGACAAACAACAAACAGAAAAGACACAGAGCTACCCGGGAACGTGAGGTCATCGACTATTGCAGACGTCCACAGTGCCGCCACCTGCAATAGTCAACAAAACGAACCGCAGAGTTAGGGTTTGGAAAAGAAACAAAAACCCCGAAACTTATAAATGCCATAGCTTTAACAGAAGAAAGAAATGAAACCAATGCAGGGGTATGAGTTACGAAAGAGTAGATTGCATACCTGAAAGTGAGCGAACGCCATTGACGCCGAGAACCCACTTGACCACAGAGGAGCCAGATAGGTTAGCAGAGACCCAATAAGCAAAAACGAAGTTATAGCAGGGAAAGTCAACTTACGAGTTGGAAGAGTTGAATGCCGATGCCGAGAGCAACAGGTCCTTGAGTGCACACTGTTCTGGAGCAGAGCAAGGTCGTCCAGGCGTGTAATAACCAGAGAAACACCATATGTTCACCAACAGACCAGCAAACTTAGCTAAGGAGCAAGTTAACAGAGAGACCCGAGAGAAAACCATCGACAGAGACGCGGAACAGAGCTAAACTTACCAGTGCAACCGAGAAACAGAGGTACCGACGGAACCACGGTGGAAAACCACATCCTCAGACAATAAAATCACCAAACGCGACCAAATACTGGCAAAATTCCTCCAAATACAGAGCCGAACCAGAAACCAGTCGCAAAGCGTCGAGTTCATAACACCAAATGACCAGAGGCGCGAAAGACATCGACCATAAAGAGGAACGGAGGATTAGGGTTAACCCTAATCGAGGCGGATAGGTGTAGGCTGGAGGAGAAGCGAGGTACCGAGGGGTAGGTCAGCCAAGTACAGGACTAATAAATGACAGGACAAACCAACGCCGATTAAAAATCATCCAAAATCAATTCACCAAATCCGAAAGGTACCGCGTTGAGCGAGTCGAGGCAGGGCCACGTGGACGGGCCACATCAATTGGTATCAGAGCACATTTTTTTATTTATTTATTTATTATTTAATTGTTAGTTAAGGGAAGATGGCAGAAGTACAAGCGCCAAGACGAGGGCGTGGCAGAGGTGCACGAAGAGGAGGAGGAGATGAAGGATTAAGAGAACAGATTAGAGTTCTTACAGCTCGCGTGGAGGCAGTAGAAGCGGGTAGACAAAGAGACCCAGAGTTGGGAGATGAGAGTGAGGAAGAGACAGTAGCTGCTGCGGAGGCTTTGGATGAAGAAGCTCCTGAACTCAGACTGCTGCGTTCAATTTTATTGGCCAGCAGCAAGCCAAAGACAAAAATTTCAAATTATGATGGTAGTCTGTCTGCTGATATTCTATTAGATTAGATTAGCGAACTGGATAAATATTTTGAGAATGAAGAGATTAAGGAGGATAAGAAAGTTAAGTTCGCCGCTACTAAGTTGAAGGGACATGCCCTCTTGTTGTGGGATAATGTCCAGGCAGACAGAAAAAGATTGAATAAGATACCCATACGAAGTTGGGAGAGGATGGTAGCGAAACTGAAGGGCAGGTTTCTACCCAAAGATTATCAGGTTGACTTGTGTCGGAGAGTACAGAGTTTGAGACAAAAGGGTATGACTGTTAAAGAATACACTGAAGAGTTCTACCGAGTCAATTTACATGCTGGTTACACGGACGAGACCCCAGAAAAGACAGCACGGTATGTTAACGGTTTAAGGATGGAGATCCTAGATGAAATTAGTATTCTTTCCCCCAGAAATATAGAGGAAGCTTTTCAGAGAGCTGTAAAAGCTGAGGAGAAGATTAACAGAAAGCAAAATAACAGGAGGGGAAGAGGAAGTGGTAGAGGACGAGGACAGTCCTATGGACGAGGAAAGGGTGCTGCAAATAATGAAGAAGGCAGTAGCTCGAAAACTTCAGGGACAGCTAAAAAAGGAGACAGCACTAGAGGAGGTCGGTCATATCAGCGTGGAAGAGGGAATGGCCACGGAAGAGGAAATGGTTTCCAGTGCTACAGGTGTCAAAAATGGGGACATCGATCCTTTGAATGCCCAGAAGTGGAGCAGACAGGTCAGAGAGGAACATATATGGTTCAGCCAGAAGAGGCCGACACACAGCCACGAGAAGTGGAAGATGTAGCAGAAACAGGAGAGGCATTGCTCCTGAATAAAGTTCTGCTAAAACCAACCAAAGAAGTGTCTGAACCGACTCAGCGAAAGTCACTGTTTCGGACAGTTTGTAAATCTCATGGGAAGTGCTGCAAAGTAATAATAGACAGTCGGAGTACAGATAACTTAGTCGCCACTGAGATGGTAGAGAAATTGGGGTTAAAGCGATTGAAACACCCCACACCTTACAAGGTGTCGTGGCTACAGAAAGGCCACCAATTGTTGGTTGATGAGCAGTGCGAGGTGGAGTTTCGCATTGGCAAGTACCACGATACAGTAGTCTGCGATGTGATGCCCATGGACGTGTGCCACATACTGCTTGGGAGACCTTGGCAGTATGACAAAAGGGTGACACATGATGGAAAGACGAATTGTTACAAGTTTACAAAGGATGGGGTTAAACATACACTAGTGCCCATCAAAGAAGAAGATTCAGCAGAATCTAGCGGGACAAAGGCGTTGTTATTGGGAGGAAAACAGTTCATCAAACAGATGGATGAAACTGAAGTAAATTTTGCAGTTGTAAGGAGGATGAAGCCAGTATTGCTGAGCTCAGAAAGGATAGAATTTCCTAAGGAAATACAGGAGTTGTTAGAAGAGTTTCATGATATTGCAGCAGAGGAATTACCTGATAAGTTACCCGCAAAGAGGAGCATCAGCCATCATATCGATTTTATACCAGGAGCGAGTTTACCAAATAAGGCAGCATACAGAATGAGTCCAAAGGACAATGAGGAAGTACGCAAACAAGTACAGGAATTGTTGGACAAGGGGCTGATCAGAGAAAGCTTAAGTCCCTGTGCCGTACCCACAGTCCTTGCGCCTAATAAGGGTGGCGAATGGTGAATGTGTACAGATTCGCGGGCTATAAACAAGATCACCATCCGCTAGAGGTTTCCTTTGCCTAGGATGGATGACATGATGGATTGCCTTAGTGGAGCAGCGTATTTTACAAAAATCGATCTGAAAAGTGGGTATCATCAGATCAGGATTAGAGAAGGCGACGAATGGAAGACAGCCTTCAAGACCAATGAAGGGCTGTACGAATGGCTAGTTATGCCGTTTGGGTTGAGTAACGCGCCAAGTACATTTATGAGACTGATGAACGAAATGTTAAAGGAATTTATTGGAAAATTCGTGATAGTCTATCTGGATGATATTTTAATTTTTAGCAGGACAAAAAGGGAACACCTTCAGCACATTCGAAAAGTGTTCGAGAAGCTGCAGCAGAACAAACTGCTGGTGAATTTGAAGAAATGCACTTTCCTACAGAAGGAGTTAATATATCTGGGATTTGTAGTGGCAGAGAATGAATTGAAGATGGACCCAGAGAAGATTACAGCAATCCTGAGTTGGCCGTCACCTAAGAGTTTATTCGAGGTACGTAGCTTTCACGGTTTAGCAAGTTTTTATCGGAAGTTTATCAAGAATTTTAGTGAGATCTGCGCGCCGATGTTAGAAACCATCAAAAAGGCCAGTCAACCTTTTTGCTGGACAAAAGCAGCAGAAAACAGTTTCCAACTTCTGAAACGGAAGATAACAGAAAGGCCAATCTTGAGGCTTCCCGACTTCAGCAAACCTTTTCAGGTCCGATGTGATGCAAGCGGGACAGCTATAGGTGCTGTACTCAGTCAAGAGGACAGACCTGTGGCATTATTTAGTGAGAAACTAAACGAAAGCCGGCAGAAGTATTCGTCCTACGATAAAGAATTCTATGCAGTGGTTCAAGCCTTGAAGCACTGGAGGCATTACTTACTCGGCAGTGAGTTTGTCTTGTTCTCTGATAATTCTGCGTTACAGTACATAACGCAGCAAAACAAATTAAACCTCAAGCAACCAAGTGGGTGGAGTACCTACAAAGTTTTACTTTCGTGCTGAAGCATATAAGCGGAACAGCCAATAAAGTGGCGGATGCTTTAAGCAGAAGAGTTTTACTCTTACAGGAAAGCGGCATACAAGTAATGGGGTTTGAATATTTGAAGGATTTGTACCAGATGGACGCAGATTTCAAAGAAGCCTTTGAGGCATGCCAGAATCCTGTTTTACGAAATACAAGCCCATGGATGGATTTTAATTTGCAGGACGGATTGTTATTTCGTGGAGGACAGCTATGTATTCCAGATTGTTCGATGAGGGAAAATTTAGTGAAAGAGAAGCATAGTGGAGGTTTGACAGGACATTTTGGCGTTGAAAAAACATTGGAACAGCTAGGACACTTTTACTACTGGCCAAAAATGAGTCGAGACGTACAGAGGTATGTAACCAGATGTAAAATCTGCCAACTGGCGAAAGGGCATAGCCAGAATGCTGGGTTATATACGCCCCTACCAGTTCCAAGTAGACCTTGGGATTCAGTCAGTATTGACTTTGTCCTGGGATTGCCCAGAACGCAGCGGGGGTATGACTCAGTGATGGTGGTGGTTGATAGATTCTCCAAAATGGCTCATTTCATTCCGTGCCGGAAGACTAGCGACGCCACTTATGTGGCACACCTCTTCTTTACAGAAGTAGTTCGACTACGTGGCTTACCGAGGACTATAGTTTTAGACAGGGATGTGAAATTTACGGGGCATTTCTAGCGCACCCTGTGGAAAAAGATGGGCACACAGTTAAACTTCAGCTCCGCGTATCATCCGCAGACTGACGGACAGACGGAAGTAGTTAATAGAAGTTTGGGCAATTTATTGAGAAGTCTGACCGGAGAAAACTCGCGATTATGGGATCGAGCTCTAGCCCAGGCCAAATTCGCTTACAACGATTCGCCTAACCGGAGTACTGGACTAAGCCCATTCCAGATATTGTATGGTATGCATCCGCGGGGAGTACACGAATTGCGAGATTTAGGACAGCTGGAAAGGAGGAGTGCAAACGGGGAAGATTTTGCCGAGGCAATGAGTGAACTGCATGACAAAGTCAAGATGAAATTGCAGGACAGCACTCAGAAATATAAACAGCATGCAGATGTCAAGCGGCGTGAGGTACATTTTGAGGTTGGAGACGAAGTGCTTGTGCATTTGCGTCGGGAAAGGTTCCCTAAGGGAACTTATAACAAACTAAAGTTCAAAAAAATCGGCCCATGCAAAATCCTTCGCAAGTTTTCAGCGAATGCATACGAAATTCAGCTGCCACTTGATATAGGCATATCGCCCATATTCAACGTGGCAGATCTGTTTCCATATCATGCCAGGCAGCAGATGAAAACATAGTACAGCCACAACAGGACACCCAGTTCGAGAGCAGTCTTTGGAAGAAACAGTTACCGTCGGTTAAGACTCATGAAATTGAAGGGATTATCAACACACAGGTAGCTAAACGGACGCGTAGGAAGGAGTATCTGCACTATCTTGTCAAGTGGAAGGACCGTCCCCTAGAGGACAGTTCCTGGCTCGACGAAGCACAGATTCAAAGGGCAGGTTATTCGGTGGAGGAGCTCATGGAACGGAGCCATGAGAACTCTCTTTTACCCCGGCAACCTGATGCAGGAGCATCTGGACGACAGGGTGAAGACCGAAACGGGACACACGAAGTTTCAGAAAAAGACTGGGAAGACTAAGCAAATTGACAAGGGACAGCAAGACTGTCAGTTTCTTTTTAATTTAATTTTATTTCTTTTATCAGATTCAACTACAGTTATTTAGAATCTCTGCTAGTTAATTTTAATTAGTTTATTTTTATAGTTGTCAGTGAGAATTGTAATAAGTAGAATTAGTTTATTTCAAATAATGTACACAGTCACCTTTGGGGGCCAGTGACAGAGTAGTTAGAAGTCAGGTTCATAACTGACAAACAAGAAACTGAATGAACTCAGTTACCTAACTGTTTGTAAACGAGTAAAGGGACAGTTACCAACCGGAATCCTTTCGGTGGTACAAAAGACCAAATCAAAGGGATGACAGGGGTTCAGTTCAGCAGCGAAGAAATCAAAAAAGAAAAACATTGTTATACAAAAAGAACTTCATTCCTCTTATTGTATTTTCCTCATCTAAAAAAATTATTGTGCACGACAGAGTGAACTTATATTCTGAGCAAATCTTTATTTCTGAGAATTCAAACTTTTATGTACATTACTGTAATCAAAATAGCAGTATCGAAAGACTTTAACCCATAGTCAACATATGTAAACAATTGCACAGGTAAATTAACATACAGGTGAACAATCATCAGGAGCAGTTTCCAGTTACCGCGCATAGAGCAACCGCATACAAGCAACAGACATAGCTAACTAAATATGGAGTGAGACGCAGGCAAAACTACAACAAGTAACCAGATAAAGGAGCGAACGAACAAGTCCGGGTAAGGCACCAAACCCAAAATAATTGAATACAAATTCGAAGATATACAAGTGCATATATATTACAAATGTCGGTCTGTGCCAAAATATATAAGTTACAGTCAACCATATGATGAGGGTCGAACCCTCTGCGTTTTAAACAAGCGTGACCACAAAAAAATACACCGAGACCATATATATTTTACAGACTAGTGACAGACCCTACGGAGGTCGAAGCCTACAGCAGACTAGTGTAAATGGACAGTGCCGTGAAGGCCAAAGACCACAGAAATTCTTTTTAAAAAGACCGATATCTTACAAAGTTACAGGCAGACGAAATACCAAGACAAACGACAAACAGAAAAGACACAGAGCTACCCGGGAACGTGAGGTCATCGACTATTGCAGACGTCCACAGTGCCGCCACCTGCAACAGTCAACAAAACGAACCGCAGAGTTAGGGTTTGGAAAAGAAACAAAAACCCCGAAACTTATAAATGGCATAGCTTTAACAGAAGAAAGAAATGAAACCAATGCAGGGGTATGAGTTACGAAAGAGTAGATTGCATACCTGAAAGTGAGTGGACGCCATTGACGCCGAGAACCCACCTGACCACAGAGGAGCCAGATAGGTTAGCAGAGACCCAATAAGCAAAAACGAAGTTATAGCAGGGAAAGTCAACTTACCAGTTGGAAGAGTTGAATGCCGATGCCGAGAGCAACAGGTCCTTGAGTGCACGCTGTTCTGGAGCAGAGCAAGGTCGTCCAGGCGGGTAATAACCAGAGAAACACCATATGTTCACCAACAGACCAGCAAACTTAGCTAAGGAGCAAGTTAACAGAGAGACCCAAGAGAAAACCATCGACAGAGACGCGGAACAGAGCTAAACTTACCAGTGCAACCGAGAAACAGAGGTACCGACGGAACCACGGTGGAAAACCACATCCTCAGACAATAAAATCACCAAACGCGACCAAATACAGGCAAAATTCCTCCAAATACAGAGCCGAACCAAAAACCAGTCGCAGAGCGTCGAGTTCATAACACCAAATGACCAGAGGCGCGAAAGACATCGACCATAAACAGGAACGGAGGATTAGGGTTAACCCTAATCGAGGCGGACAGGTGTAGGCTGGAGGAGAAGCGAGGTACCGAGGGGTAGGTCAGCCAAATACAGGACTAATAAATGACAGGACAAACCAACGCCGATTAAAAATCATCCAAAATCAATTCACCAAATCCGAAAGGTACCGCGTTGAGCGAGTCGAGGCAGGGCCACGTGGACGGGCTACATCAAAAGTGATGTTGAACATTGTGGTAGGTAAAGAATTAATGGTCCCTGCAGATAAGTACGAGTTGCGGTATCGCACATTGATAGAACAATCACGCCACAAGGATGTAACAAGTGGCGATATGTAGGTAAAGGGTTTCATGAAAAATGTAATAGCCTTAGCTAGTTTTATGACACTTTAATGATATTTTATTGTCATATTTTATAGCAATGGATAAGCGATGGAATCCCTTATAATCCATTGAGTGAGGGGTGAAAACCCTCACGAGTGTTTAATAATAAGATTAAACATTTGTTGGTTTTCACCCTACGGGGTTTCCAGGCTATATCAGTGTTCAAGTGTTCAATGTTGTGATTGCTTATTGTGTCAGCTGATGACATTGAATCCTTGATGATGATGACTCTTTATTTGATGTGATAATCATAATGTCAAGTATGTGATTAATTAATATGGTTAAGGAAAGTACGAAATAGATGCAAGGTTCATCAGACAATTTATGTTATTGTACTACAATAGTGGTTAACAATGGTTATGTTACTTACTGTTCTCTACTGATGTTCTAAGAACATCACATCTAATGGTTAATGATGAATGTGCAGTTGTGATTTGGATACTTACTTGTGGTTAATTTGTGTAAAAAATTCTAACTCCCTGCTTTTACATACTTTATGTCCTAACTACATCATATCTAATAGTTAATGAGGAATGTGGAGTTGTGATTTGGATAATTAATTGTGGGTAATTTGTGTAAAAAATTCTAACTCCTTTACATGTGAGGTTACGGGGTACGTTACAAGAATTATGGAACTCAAGTTTTTGAATTGAGGTAATTTATTTTCATGGGTATGAATTGTTTTGCATATAATTTGTAACAAAATTTGCTTTCAAGTTTATAAAAGTGGTTTTAAGTATTCAAATAATGTGTTATATTTTAAATTTGTATTAACTTTTATTTAATAGATAGATTTTATATTTTATATTTTTAATTGATTTAAAATAAATTATAAAAATTATGTTCGAGTGGCAACAAAAAAACCCTAATAATAAATATATATTTATTAAAAAATAGTAATAATAAATATATGTTTATGATACATTATAAATAAATAAGGAGTTGGTGTAACTATTTAATTATATGACTAGTTGATAAACATTGCAATTTTATGAATTTATTGTTTTTTTGTTAATTACTATATTAAAAATAAGTCAAAAATTTTAAGAATAAAAAAAATGTTGTTTTTAATTAAAATTTTATGACCTAATTATGAAAAATTGATTCATTAATTCATTTACTCTAAAATATAAGAAATTGTCATGAACTATTATAGTTAAGATTATATGATGTGTTAAAAATATTTTTCATTAACTATATTAAGAGATTAATTTTTTAAATTTTAAAGTGAAATCTATATTTAACTTGTAAATTTTAATATATAGTAAAAAATAATTTAAAAATTGTGATATTTTTAATTACACTTATTCAAAATAATATTGTTCCAATATCTAATTTAGCATTCAATATACAATTTTAAAATAAAATAAAACAACATATACTTTGTATTATTCATTTTTTTCCTCAAATTTTTTATACCTATGCATATATGAAGTCTCCATGTTTTAAACCAAAAAAAAACCAAGATATTCAAATTTAACACTTGTCAAATGAATGAAACTCAAAGTATACACAATTGGATGGAAAATTCAATAACATATCCTCCATCCAATAATAAATCCACAAACACAAACCTATCACTTAAGATGATAGAAATGAAATACTTTCACCACATAAAATCTAACTTCTTATCTCATCACAATTAAAAAAAAATATATACAACAATCCATTATAAAAGTGATCCTGATTCAAAAATAAAAAATACAATTTTCAATTCTACCATCTTCATATATGTAAAGTTATATTCTCTTATAAATCAAACACTATCTATTCTTCTGATCAAGAAAATAAAAACATAAACATTATATAAACTCAATGTCAAAAACAAAAACTTTTTTTAAGATTTAACAAATTTTAACATTTATTAAAACAAATTGTTAAACTATACTTAACAGCATTAAATTAACAACATTAAGATTAAATCGCTTAAATACTAAATCACTCTATTAACTCACAATAATTAATATTAAATCACTTCATTAACTCATAATAAATAATTAAAAGGTCGCCTGGAGAACTACTCTTCTTGCAACTCTCAATTAGATTTAGTGTTCAAATTCTACGGTCTTAAGCAAAATACACACAACTCATATAAAAAAATCCAATTCTGCCCATTGTTTTGGCATAATAAGCTTTCAAATAATAAGCTTGCATAGTGGCGCTGAGCTTCAATGTCTCAGCCAATCCAATCTCTCATTGCATAAGGGGCAATGGATTGCATAGTGGGGCTGAGCTTCAAATCCAATCTCTAATTGCATGGTGGGCAATGGGTTGTACCTTTTAACTTCATTCAATCTCTTTGGATTCCAACGGCATCACGTAAAGTATCCGTTATTCGATGGAGTTCACAGTTAATTACGGTCTATAACTGTAATAATCTTCAGTTCTCTCTTAGATAGAGTACAGTTGACTGTAAATAATCTTCAGTTGACTATTGTAGTTACTATCGGCGCCGATTTAATTTTAAAGGTATCAAAGTTTTCCAACGGCATTACGTAACGTATCAGTTATTCGATGGAGTTCACAGTTAATAATTAATTGAATTTTAAAACTGATCGGTGCAGAACTTCAGTGTTGACTACAGCTTAACGTGAAGACCTTATTGTTATCTACGAAGTATAGCTGCAGCAGACCAGGGTTATGGAACTCTATTTTTAGAACCGAGGTAATTGAATTGGATGGATATAAAATTGTTTGCATATAATCTGTTTTAAAACTGGTGTTTAAGTTTATAAAAATAATTTTAATTATTTAAATGCACTGTATTGAACAATTGTTTTTAGATTTAAAATTTTCATATATAAATTTAAAATTTAATTTTAAAATTTCATTTTTGTAATATATAAATTTTAAAAATTATATTCAAGTTTTAAAGATTATATTTTAATAGTATTGTATAGACTTTTTAATAAGTATATGTTAATAATGTTCTAAAGCAAAATATTAAATCATAGTTTTTGAAGTTTAATATTCATCAGATAATTAATTCACTTTGTATGTTTCACGTTTCCCCTTTTTATGACCCAACAACTTATTGGCCATGTATAATTCAGTGTAGTTATGCATGAAAGTTGTTACTAATTTCAATCTTACACTTCTTGTGGTTATAAGTGTTTATGATCTCAAGGTATTTACATCTTAGCTCATCCTTAATATTAAATCACCATTTACCAAAAGATGAGTTATCTACTTATGAATTTTTGTTTGAATTATGCAACATTTCCGTATGTTGTCCATACATCTTATCAATGCAATCCAATAAGAGGACTTCTTGAAATTGCTTGATACCAATTATGTATTTTATTTATATGATATCAATATGTTTTAAATAGTTTGTTAGAAACCATTTAGCTGACCCAGTGGTCTATACCATTTGTGTCATTTCATCAATTACTATCGTTTGTACTCAAGGATACTTATAGGGTCCATTATGCATATTCATCAAAAGATGCATATCTCTTCAAAATTTGTTAAAGTTAAGTTTCCCCCTAATCATACTTTCTTCTAACCGGAGAACAAATCACATTGTAAGTGGATGCATTAAGCAAAGGATTAATTGGAACCACAATTTGTACAACTATAAAGTCTTCTACTATAACCTTCAGTTTTTCTTGTCTAGCCTAACTCTTAACATAGTCATGCATACCTTTCCTATTTACTATTGACAGATAAAAACATAAGAATGTCTCCTAACAAAATATAAATTCAATAAGGATCTGGAATCCCCTTCATGGAGGAAGAACCAAATTCTTACATGCTATGCATATTTGTAGGCATTGATAGCAGCATAACAATGATTCTACAAGTCACAAGCCAACAATCCTTGCTCAACACAACTATGCCCATCATCTAAGCAACAAAACATACAATCTATCACAACACAACAACAATTCCACATTACTTACCAATATAATCATTAGGTCAATCACGCTCTTAACTTCTACAAAACATACTCCCCTTTAATAGGCATTGGGGTAACCAACATCTTTATGATTGTTGAGAAATGACTTTTACTTTCTTTCAACATGTAAGAGACTATCAATACCGGAATTCATGAGGAAGTGCTTACATGGAAGATTCGTATGACTCATTACTATGCAACTATACTATACCATTTGATAATACAACATTGTTACAAGTCTTATTACTGCGCACACATGTGGTTGCATATTAAATTCATCTAAGTCATTAATATGCATGGATATTAAGAATGTTTCTCTTCAACATGTTTATTTTAATGACTACTTAACTAGACTATGGTAACAACAAGTAAAACTATCCCTGAGAAGACATATATATATATATATATATATATATATATATATATATATATATATATATATATATATGTCCAGATACGACCATGGGCTTCCTACATTATATAATCCTCTTTTCAAGTATTAGGTGAGATTTTTTTTTATTCACCATTCCTTATTTAAATCTCTTACCTAATATAGTTTTCCACATGGTTCCTCAACCGGTACATGTTATGGTTTGTGTTAGAGGTTTTAAGCAAAAACTTTCTAATTTCTCTTCATCATTCACAATACCAATTTTGCCCAAGTTTTCCTCTACTTGCTATCATGCATATATGTATAGCCTCACTATTCAAACTTATTTTTTTTATGATGACCTATAATAATAATAGATAAAAAAATTAAAATCCTCACTTAGGAGAATCCTCCATAAAAATAATTATTAGCATGTTAAGTCACATATTATAAAGTGAATACATGGCTTTTGGCGAGGAAATAATGGTGATAAGCCCCCAATATATTACAATTTATCCATTAAAATGCCATTACAGTAACGAATAACCATATTAAAGGAGTCTTCTCTCAATGCACAACTACCATTTGTGCACAACCATTGGCATGATAAGAATTATATCTTATTATCTATTGTGCATGTACAAATTCTTATGCTATGATAGTGGATGATGTTCACACCATCAGCCACAGATACCACCATATCATGCACCCGCCTATTATGGAATTTATCTACACTATGTTAAATTTTATGTGTTCCCCAGAGTTTGATTCATTAACCTCACATTCATTTTGAATCAGAACGTACCACTAATTAACTCTATCCCTTTTCTCATTCCTTTTGTGCACACACAATTTCAAAATCTATTATCGAACTAACTAACTTTGTAAGTCCAGCATAGTTTTGTTACAAAACCTTCAATACACTTTATAATTAAATTAATTTATTTAACCCCCAAATATTCTATTCAAAACACTGCCACAACATTCGATACAACAATTTTAGATCCTTATAGTATCATTTCTATGTTTTGTATCAGAAGATTACAACAATAAATCTTACGTCAAGCTTCAATGCCACTAGGTTTCCTTTCACGTAGATTTTTTGTTTTTTTACTGATAAGATTCAACTGTTATCCACATTACATTTAGTTCATTATTATGTAAACACTATTATTCAGACCACGGGATTCATATTCTTATTAATTGAATGACACAGAAGTGGAATGTGGACTTGTACATTGGGTCAACCTTTCGTCATACATCACAATTTGAGAGAGAGAAATCATAGCAGGAAGTTAACCAAACTCGTTGACAAACCCCCCACATGCATGTGAAAACTCCACACCAGCATTAATGAGACTTTTCTTTGATCTTACGGTAACCAACATGGCTATGTATCATGATTATAATACTATAGGCATAGTCAAAATATGTTACTCTTTAAGCCACATGTTAAAATAGTAAACCGAGCTTCATTAGATGACATTGTTATGAAATGCATACCTAACTAGGTTAGCTTAATTAGATGCTAGTGTTAAGGCATGCATAGTACTTAACCTAATCCACTAACAATACACTTAGAATATTATTCTGTGAGCATAAACAGTTACCGAGCTATAACACAATACTAGAGATACCCTCTCATTGTAGACATACTAGGTACCTTCCTCAACTGGATGATATTCAAATTATATTCACTGAATATCTTACAGACCAATATAAGTCTATTTCACAAGAAAACTTAGTACAAGTAGTTCCATTTATACTCACATACAACATGTAACATGAGTAGGAGGCTCCTTGGTCCAAGTATTAATAATGGTATATTATGTTTTCACTATTAACTCTGCACTTCAATTTAAAAGGAGTCACCTGCATAAACTACAATCGTTCTCCTAAAAATCATTATCCTAGATAAATATACTCATGTATAATTGGTACCTGTAAGTCATTCATGTGCTTATAGATAACACCACATTTACATATATGAGCTAAATGATTTAACAATTTAAAATGGTTAGAAGTAACCACACAACATTTTTCATGCAAGTAGTAACTGAACAGAATGGTGGAGAACATCAGTAAATCTACTATAATTTAAAACTAATTTCCTTTATACACGAAACATATCGATCCATTATCACAGGAATTCATTGCTACCAGGTTGTTCAAAATAAATAAGAGGTAAGATCAGAGGATAGATTTAATAGATTATGAGCCACAATTAGGAATAAGAAATTTGAATTTCACGTCCTTGAAATTTCAAATACCTAGGGAATCAACTAGTTCAAGTTTAAATAAAGTAGATATTCATGCCATATTTACATTCACTCCTGGTCGAATATTATAAGCCAACCAAAAATGGATCTTGCCTCTGCGCTTCCTTCAATAGCGCATCGTCGGCCTCTAGCCTCATTTCTTCATCTAGACATGATGAACCTTCCGCTTGGAGGGCAGTGGAAGCCAATGTCTCCCTTGCCAAGAACAGGCATGATGGTGGAAGTGACAATAATAACTAAAAATACTACTACTCTTGAACCCTATACTCTTCCTTTTTTATTAATGAATTTGAAATTTGGCTATAAGAAGTGGAGGAACCATTGAAAGGAAAAAGGAGAAGGATGAATGATTGAGATTGCAGTGAATCATCTTTATAGAGAGGGTGTTTCTTTTATAGTAACCTTTTTCTCAATTTCGTTATTGGCATGACTTAGAAATCTTGTAGCTTATCCACTCTTTCCTCTTTAAATAACACTAAAAGCCACCGCCCATGTTAGCAAGGTTTATATGTCATAGTGGTTAGATAAGGATTATAGACATGTCTTACTCCATTAATCTAGATCCTCATAATATCCATATCTTTATTTAGAATAACACGGTGTTATGTGATAGGTTTTATCAACATGTCCGTAGATCACATTTCTAGATCCGTAAACCAGAAAGTCGGCTTTTAATAGTGCTATTGCTTGGATGCATTCCTTAAACTTACAACCATGGTTTTCTCTAAAAAAAATATACGACAACTTTCCCATGCCTTCATTTTTGCAATAACGTAAACATACATGCAACTTTTTTATTGTTTATAACAGCGTTTGGGATTTCTCTCCTTTCTAATATTTGGATGGTGCTATTGCCTTACACGTCGGCCATCATTCCATTTGTGAAAACTTCTAATTGAAATAATCACTGCCTTCTCAGCTTTCGCTACTTTTCTCATGCCTAGTTGGGACAATTATCAACGCCCCAGGCGGCGGGTCACAAGGGATGAGCTTGATATGACGAGCCATGTGGATTTTCCCTGTAGTAGCTTAATAGGCCGGATTGTAAACTAAGAGTTCGAGTGCCTCAGCCCCTTCTCAATTTAAATCTCTACCCCTCTTATACTATGATTGATATCAAAGTCATCGATCTCTCCTAGATCTGCCTGTGGGGTTGTCAGAATTTGGCTTCAAAAGAACATTGGTTCTCCATTAATGGAGACTCCCCATATCCAATACACATTTTATGTGCACTTGGATTATATTTTTACACTCTTTTTTTATTACACAAAACTGGCTCGTTACCGACTTATTAAAAGTCAAGATGATCCATGCACGAGGAATTGTTTCACCCGATATTTAGGCTAAGTACCAAATCAGTCCAATATCACGGCAATTTCTACCTTCGACCTCTAAGACGAGCACATGAAAAACTTTTGCAAGAGGTCATAATTTGGAGTTTGAAACACCAAAATTCCTAAGTTCGTCAACAACATAATATGAGGAAGGGGGCTAGAGGGATAAATACGCCATCGAAATCATACCACATTTTTATACATGTAAGAGAAATGTTATTCAACAAACTAGTTCCGCCGATCCTTTTTATTGCTGACCAATTGTGGTAGAACATACTTCAGATTTAGTACATGAATCTTGGAGCCTTACTAGACCAGTTTCTTCACTTCAAATGATGAAAGAATGATAACATCATTAAATCCTCATTGGATAAGGACCTCTCTTCTATTTATCCATAAAACCCATCGGTCTTTATGTGATTTAATATCATCATAATATTTTATATGGATTGGATTTGAATGTCAATGCTTCCACACTCTCATCATGCATAAGTCACTATTCACAGTTATACCATAATTTAATCAATTTGAGATCCTTATTTTATAAGGACCATATAATTACATGTTATATACATAGTAAATTATATATTTTATCGGCTCCTAGCCGAAGATCTTGCCAAGGATCAAATGTCCTCAATTGATCGATGCACTGGTTATTTAATACCCTCTTTCATGATTTAGTTACCATTAGAGGCATCTCACTTTATGGATTTTTCCATTTTCCTCGGTATTTTCTGGCAAATCTCATCTTTATCTCCCACCACTCTTTTCCACATAAAACCTTGCCTTCCTCTCCCGCAGATATTTTATATCTGATGGATATTTATCTCCCATCCATCCATGGGATATCCAATCCATCCAAGCTTATCTAGAATCACATCTATAATATTATCTTGAAAGATTCATCCCTATTCCATTCCTCATGGGATTTAGCAAGCATATTCTCTCGCTTGGTGCTCCACCCTCCAAGTGATTTATTTTATTAATTTATTTAACAACACATTTTCTTTTCATATTACATATCACCTATATTTTCTTCGCTTAGGTTTACAACATTTAAAACCCAAGGAAGGATATCACACGTAGATTTAACTTAGCTTAGGTTTACAATAATTTAGTACACAAGGGAGGAGTGTTACAAGTAGCATACAGATATTTTTATGCAGAAACCCTTAAAGGGAATAAATCACATTTGTTAGTATGTAGATCAAATGTCACCACTTGGATTGCATCAAGTTTTTAGTAAGCACCCTAGGAAGTGTGATTTCCATAATGTGCTTTGTTATCCCCAACTAGTAGGAAGCACCAAATCCATATTATTTTTACTTGCACCAATGAGAAAGAAGTGCCAAATTCCTCTTTGATGGATATCTAGTTAACTTACAATAAGTACAAACCACTTGATTTTGCAAGCACCCAATTGCTAGAGGAAACAACCGGCAAGCTATTATTTATAAACCAACGTAGATGGAATATTCGACATTCCGATGTGTAGGACCCAACCTAAATATTTCATATGACTTTGATACTATATTTATAGGTGTCATATTTATATGTATTTCTCTCAGCTATAGCTCTTACTCATTCTAATACATAGCTTCGGGCAATTCTTAATGCTATGATCTCCTTAGTAGCCTTTTTCTCTACTCAACTAACTTAGCTCTTGTCTTTCTTTTCTCTTAAAACACATACAACAACATTACCCAGACCGTACTTCAGAGTCTAACTACATTGGCTCTATTCAAAGTCTTTGTGTAATGAATAAGGATTATAGGTTGGTTTATTTTACTTTTGTGGGGCTTGAATGTGCACTTCAGTATCACTCGCCTTGCTTAAAAGAAGGCTTCATTTACCACCTACACAACTTCGGAGGATCCTCATTAATTGTCACATAGCTCGAGAAGTATATTTTAACAACTACAATTAGCAACAAAATTGTCTTTAATTCATCAAAGCCATATTTTTCACTTTATTTAAATCTATGATCTTCCATGAGAGAGATCTCACTTAATAATGGGATCACCATCCATTTCCATGACATGTCTCATCTTTCACAGTTTATGCATTTGAATTATCAGAAAAATGAAATCACATTTAATACTCTTAGAAAGGATTCCTTTCAAATGTACCAAGACTTAATGAGATAGCTCTAACTCAATAATGGGATCACCAATCATTTCCATGACATGTCTGATCTTTCATAGTGTCTGCAGTTGAATAACCATCAAAATTGAATCACATTTAATATTCCTAGAAAGGATTCCTCTTGAATGTTCCAAGACTCCATCATTTCCTGTTCATCAATTGATCTATTCTTTTGTAGTTGTTGAACACCAAACACTATGGGAAATTAACCTATAACTTCTCCTCTTGGTAAATGTTACTTTTGACCACGCTCAACCATTGCAACAATGATCGAGTGTTTGTTCAGCATATCATCTATATTGGTTATGACGTGCAAACAACAAGTTCTCTTATCCTTGAGTGTTTTAAAATTTATGCTGCAGAACTACATAATTAACGCTAGCTTAATGTAAAGATCTTAATGTTATCGACGGAGTATATGTACAACAAAATTATGGAAATCATGTTTTGAAACTAAGGTAATTTAATTTGATGGATATAAAATTGTTTTCACATAATACTTGGACTAGGCACAGCATTATTTTTTCAATGACTTGGTTGGTTTACCAAGTTGCAAAAAATGTAAGTCTATCTATAAGGGCATAACAACTAGGGAGTGTCAACATGTGCCTGGGAATGCCAAGAAGTGCGAACACATGATAGACAGACACAAGGCATGTTAGGCATGCCATGACATTCCAAGTGCTAAGGCATGGAAAGTTGTGCCAGGTGCTAGGGTGTGGTGCCAATGCATTATATGGAGTGTTAGGGAATGGTAGGAAACACAAGGGAGCACTAGTTTCAATTGCATGGAAATGAATGAATAAGAGTGTCTGATAAGGAGTGTTAGCAAGTTCCAAGTGTGGTAAGGATGGAGTGATAAGGTATGCTAGGTAGTGCCGAGGCATGCTAGAGTGCTAGGGAATCGTGCCAGGATGTACCAAGTGCCAGAATGTGCCAATGAATGCTGAGGAGTGTTAGTGAGTGTTAGGGAAACACAAAGGAGCACTAGGTCAAAATGCATGGAATGAATGAATAAGAGCGTATGATAGAGAGTGTGAGCGAGTTCTAGGTGTGTTAAGCAGGGAGTGACAAGAAATGTTAAGCAATGCTAACGCATGCTAGTGTGGAAAAACACCCTTTCGATTGGTTTACAGACAAGAAGTCGTAATGTCGATGGAATACATACTGCCTAGTGATCCTCGTCCGGGTGTCACAAAGGACCCTTATAAGACCTTTTACTTTTGTGATGTGTTAAATTGCATTTTTAAAAGAACATAAACGAATACATCTGCATACTGTAAAGAAGAGGAATATGACATTCATCAACACATGAAAACATAAGCTGTTGATAAGGAGTTCTCCAGGAGAACACATATTCAAACAATAGTCATTGCATTAATTGAAAAGGGAATGCATATAAAATAAATAGAAGTTAAGTTGGATTTGATTGAAAAGGGATATATGCTTTATTGCATTGGGATACTAGCTAATTTTGAAGTTCTTGTGAAATAGTTATGCATTGCATGCATGATAGAAATAGCTAACGATATGCTTCTAGGCACATAGATAATCATTCTAACTTTCTTGAAGATAACGTATGTTTTATATACACATAAAGATAGTTTTCTTTTAGAAAAAGAGTGAATTCTTCGTGTATGAAAATAATGACTTTATGAGAGACCTCTTGAAAACAAAGAAAAAGATTCTTTCCTTAAAAGACACATATGAATAGCGTTCATGCAAGAACAAGAATCCATACTTGTTTCATGAAGAGATTATGTGCATTGAAGTAAAAGTAATTGTGTTCGGAAAAACACATGTTGCATGCACATAAGGGTAGCTATTGTGACATTGGAAATATTATTTGGTGTGTATGTAGGGAAAGTATTATGTTGAATCTCTGAAAATAATATCGATGTTAACTTTCTTGAAAATATTAATCTCTTGAAAAGATTGCCTTGCTAGGTGAGCTGGATCGATTTCTTGATTTTGGTGCATAAGGGATTAAGTTAACATTGTTATTTTTTCTTGATTTTTAAGCATAAATATGGGTATCTATAATAATTTCTTGAAAAGGGAAGCATGAGAAACTTACATATAGGAAGATAGAGAAATGAGGTTATAATGACTTCCTTTAAGGAAGAAGTATGTAATTTGTTACATGAAATGATGGTAGTATTATAGAGAAGGGAATATGTGTTGCACACATTAAAGAAGGGCTATTATGATAAGCTATGATATGCACAAAGAATAGTCATTGTGATATAGAGATATGTTCTTTGTATGTTAGAGAAACTATGTTGAGTTCTCGAAAAATAACTATGTGAAAGGAACACATGTGCATAAGCATAGAAACAATAGTTTATTACATGTATGAAGGTATAACGATTGTGTTATACATTTTAGTAGTGCTAATGGGTTAGATCTCTTAAAGAGAAATATGCATTAGTATGAATAAACATTGTGGAAGTAAAACAAGTATTTACTTGAATATATGTACTAGTTAATTAGTATGTCGTGCTTGCTCATGCACATAAGTTGATGTTAAAGATCACTTTTAGAGGTTGATTATTGATTGATTAATATTGTATCTAATCTTGTTGCCAAAGCTTGTTGACGACAACAATGACAGGAAACAATGGCAGTTTGTGCCAAAGAAAAGTGATGTTTAACATTGTGGTAGGTAAAGAATTAATGGTCCATGCAGATGAGTACGAGTTGCGGGATTGTACATTGATAGAACAATCACGCCACAAGGATGTAGCAAGTGGCAATATGTAGGTGGAGGGTTTCATGAAAAATGTAATAGCCTTAGCTAGTTTTATGACACTTTAATGATATTTTATTGTAATATTTTATAGCAATGGATAAGGGATGGAATCCCTTATAATCCATTGAGCAAGGGGTAAAAACCCTCAGGAGTGTTTAATAATAAGATTAAACATTTGTTGGTTTTCACGCTACGGGATTTCCAGGGTATATCAGTGTTCAAGTGTTCAATGTTGCGATTGTTTATTGTGTCACTTGATGATATTGAATCCTTGATGATGATGACTCTTTATTTAATGTGATAATCATAATGTCAAGTATGTGATTAGTTAATATGTTTAAGGAAAGCAAGAAATAGATGCAAGGTTCATGAATCATCAGACAATTTATGTTATTGCTACAATAGTGGTTGACAATGGTTATGTTACTTACTGGTCTCTATTGATATTTACTTTATGTTCTAAGAACATCATATCTAATATCTAATGGTTAATGAGGAATGTGCAGTTTTGATTTGGATAATTACTTGTCGGTAATTTGTGTAAAAAATTATAACTCCCTGCTTTTACATACTTTATGTTCTAAGAACATCATATCTAATAGTTAATGAGGAATGTGGAGTTGTGATTTGGATAATTAATTGTGGTTAATTTGTGTAAAAAATTCTAACTCCCTTACATGTGAGGTTACCGGGTATGTTACGAGAATTATGGAACTCAAGTTTTGGAATTGATGTAACTTATTTTCATGGATATGAATTGTTTTGCATATAATTTGTAACAAAATTTGATTTTAAGTTTATAAAAGTGGTTTTAAGTATTTAAATAATGTGTTATATTTTAAATTTGTATTAACTTTTATTTAATAGATAGATTTTATATTTTATTTGACAAAAACGTCTCGAAGCTTATTCGACGGGTCAACACATGTCGATCAAAATGTGTCATTTTATGAGTCTCTAGGTAGCATCCCCGGGTTCCTTGATATCATCCATGTCCAACCCAGCAAAAAACACATATTTTTCCGTGCTTAAACCACGGTTACTCATTACCCTGAATAACTAGCACGAATCTACTAACTTACTCCGGCCGAGTACGGGGACCACCCAAGACTGACTCGCCCATACAGCTTTCTAGAAACCACCCCTAGGCCAAGGATCGATGGTCACTTATCAATCTAACGAGTGCTTTATCAGGTGAGCGAAAGGTTCGAGTGAGGGAGGTGAGAGAAAGAAGGTTGCATATGGAGGGCTTGGGTACTTGAATGAGTTGATTGACACTACCAAGCATGAATTCCATTATATGTGTTAGCTTCACCTTCCTATCGTCAGGTGAGGGCCCCCTCACCTTCGCTCACTCAGATGAGCGCTCTATATATTCCCTCAGGGGGACAGGGCGGAGTATGTCAGGTAGGAATGATACTTACACTAGTAGCCTGTAGGTCTTCATATTAGTGGCATCAACTCATTATTATGAGAAAAAGTGGGTTCAGTGTGTAGGAATGTTCATAATGTTGTACATAAGTAGGAAGGCTAGGTGTATTGTCAATGCCTCTAATCGGTGGTGGGAGACCTCTTAAGATTTCATGTAAGGTGTATGGCTTGCAATCTAACGTGAATACTCTGCTTAGTGGCTGTATAGGGTATAAGGTGTAATGGTGGGGATGTTCATGTGGCAACAAAAAAACCCTAATAATAAATATATATTTATTAAAATATAGTAATAATAAATATATGTTTATGATACATTATAAATAAGGAGTTGGTGTAACTATTTAATTATATGACTAGTTGATAAACATTGCAATTTTATGAATTTATTGTTTTTTGTTAATTGCTATATTAAAAGTAAGTCAAAAAATTTAAGAATAAAAAAAATGTTGTTTTTTATTAAAATATTATGATTGAATTATGAAAAAATGATTCATTAATTCATTTACTCTTAAATATAAGAAATTGTCATAAACTATTATAGTTAAGATTATATGATGTGTTAAAAATATTTTTCATTAACTATATTAAAAGATTCATTTTTTTAATTTTCAAGTGAAATCTATATTTAACTTGTAAATTTTAATATATAGTAAAAAATAATTTTTAAGAAACTGTGATATTTTTAATTACACTTATTCAAAATAATATTGTTCCAATATCTAATTTAGAATTTAATATACAATTTTAAAATAAAATAAAACAACATATAGTTTGTATTATTCATTTTTTTCCTCAAATTTTTTTATAATTATGCATATATGAAGTCTCCATGTTTCAAACCAAAAAAAAACCAAGATATTCAAATTTAACACTTGTCAAATGAATGAAGATT
>APFE031720700.1:8183-37968 GCA_000404065.3 Pinus taeda | reverse complement strand
CTATGTTTTCAAAGTATCATCTCTACTCAGGTCACAGTCATCAGGAATTTTCATGTAGAGGAGCTCAAATCAGGCATAACTAACTTCCCTTTCTCCCTCTTCCCTAAATCATTGACTAATTTCCCAAAAAGAGGTCAAGATCTGCTTGATATCTCTTAGTTTCATCATTCTCCATGTCATTAGCCTGGGTGAAGATCTGCTTCACTCAAGGAGGATCCATACTTTCTCTATAAGGTTCTATCCCCCCTTTGAAGCCTAAGATCTCTGAAACTTAGCACTTTCTTGTCATCTCCATATTAACTACTGACACTATTGTTTAACTCCCTATATTTTCCCCATCCCCCTACTAAAACTATGTGAATAATCCCCTTATGTAAATATCCCCTCCCCCTAGTTGAAATATAACCATAAGTACTTCTATGGGAATTACTAAGTCACCTGGACTTAAGTAAGAACCCTCCTTCTGCATAAATTTCCATTCCCATGTGTTTGGACCCCTTCCAAAACACTAAGAAAAACCTTTCTAAATGCTAAAACCCCCCCGCGCATTTTTCTCTGGAAATTATTAATGTTTGTTTAATAAATTTCCAACGCGCCAAAACACATTTAACCCATTTCCTAAAGTTCAAAACCCACAACGTCGCGAAAAATTAAACCTTTAACATGAATGCTCCTTTTTTAAACTCCGTGCATCTCCCTTTCCTGTGCACCATCAGATCGCCCCCCCCCAGATCCGAAGGCCCTTGTTTACATCGAGCGCCCTATTGTGGTGGTAGGTTACCACTCGATGTCCAACGGTTTTACCGTCGTACACCGGGACAGGTGGCAGCCTCCCATTGCATCAGGCCACCCCTGACAGAAACCACCTCTGTACTAAAGGCGGTCCGATGCATAGGCAAAACCACCTTCCCCTCATGTAATAGGAGCACCAACCCACCCGGACACGTCGCCGCCACAACACCTCACACTGCCTACGCCCGGCCCACGTCACCCTACCACATCACCTTGATGACATCAGCATGCTGATGTCATATCCGTACCAGAGGACCCCACTGCTGACATCAGCATGCTGACGTCATCTGCCGTACAACTGACGTCAGTAGCCAAAAAATGGAAATTTGCGCAAGCGCGAAAGTCGAGCTTCAGAGCTCCGGAATGAGAAACGGAGACAGTTTTCGATGCGCGATTAGTGCGAAGTAATAATCGCGCATCGCTATGGGAAATAGGCCATATTGGGGAATCTTTATGGAATATTTTGATTCGTTGGCCCTTTTTGCGCCGAAAAAGCCTGAAATTGCCCGATTTTGCCAAATTAAACGAATTTGGAGACAGAGAGAGACCGGGAACAGAGATTAAAGAGTATCAGATCAAATATGCAGTAAAAAAGCACATCAAAGAGTATCAGGAAGCGGCGAAGACCATCAATGTAGCGACAAAGTGTATCAGAGGAGATTTTCTCGGGGCTCGAGGCAAATCCAACATTAAACTGAAAGCTCTGAAAGTCAAGAAGCAATTGAAGACGCATTGAAGGCTCACCAACACAAATGACTGCACATTAAACTCACAGAAGATCAGTGGACTAGAACTCAAGGCACAGTTATGACAGAACCACTACACCAAGTCATACAGGACGCCTCATCAACTCAACTTGATTCAGTTGCCTCTAGCGCAGCCTAAAGGACTTATTTGCATTTAATTCCAGCAACAATTAGGTTTTTAGAAAAAGCTTTTTTGGGCAGACCTCTTTCGGTCAATTGTAATAAATGACTTCAGATATTTTTATTATATATACCATCGTGAAAGATGGAGTAGGGGTTGGTTGGTTGATTGATCAGTAGCTTGATCTGTGTTATTCCGATCTTTCTCTCAAGCAGAGACTCGCACTGTAACTGTGATGCTTTCTATAATCAAAGACTGCTGAAAGCATGGATTTTGAAACTGTCTGCTGTCTTTAATTGGCCAAGGAGTGATTGTGGAATTCCTTTGTTTCTACATGGTTCAATAAGTGTTTCTTAACTCTGTTAGTTTTTATGTTTGTTTTATCATAAATCTGCCCTCTAAATTGCAGAAAAGAAAAATAGTTTAGGATTTGTTTAGCTGCACCTTAGGCTCAATTTTTGCAATTTTCTATGTTTTCATGAGGAATAGTTATGAACATGCATACTTAAATGATCTTTTTTACGTTGTTTCTTTCACGTATGAATGATAGTTTAGGAATTCTTAACTGCTCCTAGATAACCATTCATTCACTTCCCCTCCCTGTCAATTTTGATGAACGATTCTTAATTGCCTTTCATCCTTGACCATCATTCCATCCTTTCAGCAAATCGATAATTGTCGCATGTGTGGCTATCCCGCTCCATAATCCTCTTGTGACCAAGAAAACGCGACAGCAAGCTGTAATCCATGACTCCATGCCCAATGGTTTGAAACTTATCACACCTTACCTTGCCTCTGTGCTTGGAATTTTCTACCTGGCATACATCTTCCATCCAATAAAAAAAAAATCAAAACCCTTGAACCTGAAAACTAGCCTAAAATTATCATCAACAAAAATTAAATCATAAAGAGAGAGCCCTCTCTGATTGTAGGTGGGCTAGAACCTGCATTCCCAAGATTGGTTTGTGGTTACCTCGGCCGTATTCCTACAGGAGACTAGGGACAACTTGAGTGATAAGATAATGGTGACTCCACTGGGGACTTCCTCAGATAAACTCACTAAACGAGTCTGCAACTCCACAAAGGAAGAAACTGACCTTTGAAAGTCTCGGTCGACCTGTGTTTTTAGAAAAATTTCCCAAAAATAGATTAGAAGCTGGCTCCTATAAAGCAAACGCGTCATACAAGATCAAATCCTGATCCCAATCGCCCAGCTACTTTTCAAAATCCAAATTTAATCCCTAAGATCATTGGAAAACAAAAGCAACAAGAAGACCCAACTGCTGTGAGTCCTGAAATAGTTCAGCCAAGCGGTGTTCCAACCCCTGTCAAAGTTCTATTTCGGTCAACCCCAAGTTCCCCTGGTTCATCACCCCCTTCTCCAAGCAGCTCTTCTACACCTCCATCCTATATTCCTACTACCACTACTACTCCTTCTACCCCGGTTGTTCCTGTTATCCCAGTTGCCCCAGTTTTTCCGTTTATCCCCATTATCATGGCTAATAGATATGCGTCTTTACAATTGGCTGCTAATACCTGGGCTATGCCTCAGGACTACCAGACAAAAATTACATATTTTGATGGCACAAACTCCTGCACCGCCCTACAGCATACAAAGAAAATGCAAGATTACTTCGAGAGTTATGAAATTGATGATGACAGTGTGAGAATGAAGATTTTTGTCCAAAGTTTGACCGGTGATGTCAGAACCTGGTTTAGGGCAATTACACCCAATTCCATATTAAACCCTGAAGCCTTATACCAGACATTTATTAACAGATAGGAGAAAAAGAAAGACCCCCTACACGTACTATCTGAGTATGATACTATCAGAAAGGACCTCAGGAAACGGTTTTGGATTACTGTGCAAGGTTTAATAATGTTTACAATGTAATACCACAAAATTTAAGACCTCCACCTGATCTCGCTTTGTACAAATTCCCTGATGGCTTTGATGCTAAGATGGCATATCAGTCAAGGGAAAGAGCCCTCAAAGCCTTGCAGAGATGCAAGATGTTGCAGTTAGTGTGGAGGTAAATCTAATTGCCAAAAGAAACAGAGCCAGAACTGAGAGAAGAACCACCTTCAAGGAAGAACCCTCAGCCTTCGATCAGAAGCTAGATGCTATTATCAGTGGCATCCACAGGCTAGGAGATAGAGTAGACAATGTTGAAAGGAAAACTTCATGGGAAGGTCAACAACCCAATGCCATAAGGAACCCAAACTTCAGAAAAACTCAAAACACAAATGCTGGAAGGGCCAGTCCTGACCATGATATTAGGCCTCCTTTCCAAGAAAACTATGCAGAGGCATCTACATCCAGTGAGCCCACAAATGGGACTCATATGAACCTGATAGATTCAGAAAATGAACAACAAATCTTTCTCACTGAAGCGGACCGAGACTACCCTGATGTAAAACAATTTCAAACCAAGTTGGGAGAGTCTTTCAATTTCAAACAAGGTTATGATACTGTTGTATATGAAGTACACAAACAATATAAGTTGAGAACAAGGACCATTGATGTCCCTGCATCTAGCAGAACAAAACATAGCAAACAGCCCAACAAAATTAAAGACAATGTCACCATAACTCAACCAGCTGATAGCTCTGTCACAAACCCGCATCAGGTAACTGTGGAGGATATAACAGACACACAGCCTCCTAATGATCGGCCTCTACCTCCTTCTTCCCCAAAAGAAAATCTGAACGACACTCTAAAAGATCCTCCCAAAGTAGAAATACCACAAATTGTCATTCATCATAACGTTGACATTCCAAAAGAAAACATAGAGAGTATGCCTGAAAAAGAGAAATCTGCTGTTAGCAACGGCAAGAACCCATTGGAAAAACCATTCAGTTTAGAAGCAGAGATTGGAAAACTCAAGATGTCCATTCCCCTCTCAGAACTTGCCAAACATGATGTATATAGGCAACAAATTCAGAGGTCACTTCAACTACCAGAGGTCAGGGATGATGTAAACATTTTAGACGATACCCCTGAGCTGCTATTTGGTCCAAAAGTTAACGTAAAATCAACATATGGACCTGTTCCACCATTTTATGTTAGTCTGCACATACATGACAAAATATTGCATAATGCTATGTTTGACTCAAGTGCCTCACATAACCTTATGCCCAAAGATGTAATGGAAAAGTTGAACCTTGATGTCACAAGACCATACAAAGATCTATATTCCTTTGACTCAAGTCAAGTCAAATGTTTAGGCTTGATTAAGGACCTTTGTGTGTCTCTAGTCCAATTCCCCAATAATACAGTCCTAATGGACGTAGTAGTTGCTGACATTCCCACAAAGTATGGCATGCTCCTATCCAGATCGTGGGGAGCAAAACTACAAGGATCCCTTCAACTTGACCTCTCTTACGCCACTATATCTGTCTTTGGGCAACCAAAGAGACTGTATAGAGAAACACTGATGAAGTATGTGGTAAGAAGTGAGGAAAAGCCCCAAAATTTTTCAATTTACTGAATCCATTCTGATATGGATTCTTTTATTTTATTTAATGATAACACCAGTCCTCCAACTGATGATAAGTTGTTATCTTTGGAACAAGAAACATACATCAATGAGGAATCGGTTGCTAAAACCCATGAAATTGTCACAACAGTCAGGGAAACCAGCGAACAACTAGAAGAACATCCTGAAACATAAATTGTAAGTCTGCCCAATCCTCAAATAACTGAAACTCTTAATACACAAACCTCAAACAAGAAAACACATGGTATTTAGAGTTTTGATGGTTCTGTCAACCAGTTAGGAGCAGGGCAGGAGTATGGATTTACAATACACATGATAATCACGCAGCAAGCCATGCCTATAGACTAAATTTCAGATGTACAACACAGGCAGAGTAAGAAGCTCTTCTCTTAGGCCTTAAACTGCTCAAAGTCCTAGGAGCTACAAAAGTGTCCATCCTAGGTGACTCCGATTTGATTATACAACAAACGAAAGGTAACTTTGTTACTGATAACAGTAGAATGAGAGCTTACAGGGCTGCTGCCACCAAGATACTAAATTCTTTTAGTGAATTCAAGCTTGCCAAAATTTCAAGAAATCCTAATATTCATGCCCACAGTCTAGCAACTTTTGCTAGCACATGCAACCTTCCCTTTGAACCAAATCACCATTTCACCGCTGAAATAAAACAAAGACCTTCAGTCCCTAACAGTGTTAAAGATTGGCAGGTGTTTCAAAATGATGCCCAGATTAACAATTTCCTCATTCTTGAGGGCGGATTTTCCAACACAAATATTGACATGGATGCCATGAACGATTCCCAACATCTAACAAAAGAAAATCAGCAGGCTCTAATAGCTGCAACAGCTAAACAAATCCTTAACCCAACTGTGTTTGACAACGCAAACATAGAGCAGTTGAAACAAATGTGTTTAGAGGAAATAACCAAAGCAGAGGATGAGTTTATTGATCTAAAGAGTAATTTTCTGCCTGTCGGCCTTACTCCATTAGAAGACATGTTTGATGACAATGATGTGCCCAAAAAGCCAAAAATGGAGCCTCTAAATGTTGCTATAGAAGAGCACAACATAGGAATAGCAGAGAAGCCCAGAATGATTAAGTTGTCCAAAAATCTGCCCCCTGATCAAAAACCGAAATACGTGGATTTGTTCAAAGAATTCCAAGATGTATTTCCTTGGAGTTATGAGGACTTGAAGTCCTATGACACCTCAGTGATCCAACATACCATTCCCTTAAAACCAAATCAAAAACCGTTCAAACAAAAACTTAGAAGAATCAACCCCATGCTTCTTCCCCTCATTGAAAAGGAAATAAAGAGAATGTTTGAACCAGGTATCATTGCACCCATCAGATTCTCTGAATGGGTATCTAATTTAGTTCCAACTAGGAAAAAAATAGGAGAGATAAGACTGTGTGTAGACTTGATAAATTTAAACCAGGTCTCTCTAAAAGACCACTACCCTTTGCCCAAAACGGACCATATCTTACAAAGAGTAGTGGGTTCCTCTAGAATTTCTTTACTAGATGGATTTTCAGGATTTAATCAGATACTTGTTCACCTGGATGACCAAGACAATACAACCTTACCACACCGTGGGGAACATTTAAGTACGTTAAAATGCCTTTCAGGCTAAAAAACACTGGTGCGACCTTTCAAAGGGCAATGGATATTGCATTTGCCAAGGAGATACATGATTTCCTTGTTGTTTACCTTGATGATCTAACCCCTTTCTCCAAATCTGATCAAGAGCACCTTAAGCACTTAAGACAAATTTTCATGACATGCAGGAAATATGGCATTTCCTTGAATCCCAAGAAGTCCATGTTTGCCCTTGAGGAAGGCAAGCTTCTAGGCCATATCATATCAAAAGATGGGATTAGAATTGATCATGAAAGAATTCAAGCTATCCTCCAAATCCCCTATCCAAGAAACATAAAAGAACTGCAAGCATTCCTTGGAAAGATCAATTTCCTAAGGAGATTTATCCCAAACCTAGCAGAGCTTATAAGGCTATTGAGTAACATGTTGAAGAAGGATGCCAAGATAAAATGGTTTCCTGAAACCAAGCAGGCTTTTGAGAGTATCAAAACTGCCTTGACTCAAACGCCTGTCCTCACCAGTCCACAATTCGACAAAGATTTTATCATTTTTTCCTTTGCATCCAAGCACACTATAGCCGCCGTCCTATTACAAAAAGATGATCAAGGTAACGAAAAGCTAATTTCTTTTTTCAGCCGAGCTTTAAGAGATGCACCCTTGAAATATCAGATTATGGAAAAGCAGGCTTATACATTGGTTAAGGCCATCAAAGACTTTAGAATTTACATCTTATACTCCCACGTGATTGCCTATGTCCCAAACTCTGTTGTAAAAGATATATTAACTCAAGAGGGACTAGAAGGAAAACGAGGCAAGTGGATTGCTAGCATTCGTGAATACAACATTGAGATAAAACCTACCAAACTGATAAAAGGACAAGGGTTACCAAACTAATGTCTAAAACAAACTTCCAAGCCTTAGACATTAATCAACTGGACAATGAACCAGAGCTGGCGACTCCACAGATCAGTGAGACCTTTTTGCAATCCTCATGGTATGCAGATATTTGCTTTGTATTGTTAAACCTGTGTGCTCCCTCAAGATTGTCCAGAACCAAGAAAAGATTTTTAAGGATGAAATCCTCAAAGTTTTGTGTCATAGATGGTGCTTTGTTTTGGAAAAATCATGAAGGTATTTTTCTTAATTGTTTGACTATGAATGAAACTAACAGCATCATTAAAGAATTCCATGCAGGGGACTGTGGAGGACACTTATATTGGAAGTCCACTGCTGACAAGATTTTAAGGGCTCGTTATTATTGGCCCTCTCTATTTGTAGATGTCAAGAAGTTTGTTGCTTTGTGCCACAAATGCCAAATCCTTGAAGGGAAAAGAAAATTACTGCCTTTACCCCTTAAGCCCATTTCAACCAAAAAGCCTTTTCAACAATGGGGTCTCGACTTCATTGGAGAAATTCATCCCTCTTCCTCAGGCCAACACAAATGGATTCTGACAACCACTGATTATTTCACTAAGTGGATTGAAGCCATTCCATGTAGACAAGCCAATGACTCCACCATTATCCAATTCCTTGAGAGCAATATCCTTTCCAGATTTGGCTGCCCTGAGAAAATCATCACTGACAATGCTGCTGCCTTCAAATCCAAAAAGATGATCAACTTCTGCCATAAATACCACATTACCTTGGGCCACTGTACAACTTACTACCCTCAAGGGAATGACTTGGCCGAATAATCCAACAAAAGCCTCATCAATATCATAAATAAGTTGCTGGAGGAAAGAAAAAAGAACTGGCATAGCAAGCTCACAAATGCTCTGTGGGCAGACAGACTTTCCACCAAGAAATCCATTGGGATGAGCCCTTATGAGCTAGTATATGGCATGTAAGCCAAATTTCCTTCATCTTTGGGCATTCCTACTATTAAACTGTTGCAGGAAATTCAGGCTGAACCAAATGACATGTAGAGAAGAGTTAATCAAACCGTTCATCTTCAGCAAACTAGAGAGCAGGTGTATGATAGAGCTCAAATGTTACAAGAAAATCTCAAAAAGATGTTTGATAAGAAGGCTAAAGAAGAGGATTTCTGGGTTGGAAGAAAAGTTCTAAGATGGGATTCAGGAAGAGAGGACAAGGGAAAACATGCAAAATTCGATTTTCGGTGGAAGGGCCCATACATTATCAGCGATGTGCAAGGAAATAATACATATTTTCTCAGATCTCTAGATGGCAGCACTGCTGAACAAGGCCCTGTCAATGGCCGAATGCTAAAGCACTACAATGATCCTTTTGATTGAAAAGAAAAGACGATGTTATTTTCTGTACATAAAATGGTTGTATATATCAGCACTTTGATTTTATTTTGTAAATAGTCCATAAGGCTAAAGCACATAGAAGAAAGTAGGTGGTGCTTTACAATTTAACAACAAATCAGTTAAAGGAAAGTGCTATTAGCAGTCCAAAAGTTCAAATCAATCCAAGAGTTAGCACTAAGAAGTTTCAAAGCACAACAATAACAGAAGAATCAAGGCAATCTGACCTACTGTTCTTGGCTTCTAACAAGGAGAATCCATCCCCAAGTGGAGCCATTGTTAGCCTCCTACTGCAGCAAGTTACTCATATTTCATGATTGACATTTTTACAGGACAAATATGTCATACTTTTCATGTTGCAATGCTCCATATTTACTAAGCAATCACCAAAGAAAGAGGCCATGAAAGAATGCTACTCAAAGTTCATCTACTGCATTCCAATTTTGAAGAGTCATTCTAGTTTTGCAGAATTTTCAGCTAAAGGGAGGTCCAAACAGCCTAATCTTCGTCTCCCTAGGTTTCAATTTCCCGTTTTAGAATATAGAGAATGAAAATTTGTCCAAACAACTTAATCTTGGCAGATGCTTAGATAGGTAGAGAATCAAAGGAGCCCAACTGCTTAATCTGGGCCCTTGGAAGAAATAAGGGTAGTTTATAGATAGGAAGGCATAAAAAGAAAAAATTGAAAATCTGGGTCTACAAGTCTAAGTGCACCCAAACCAAAAGAAGAAAAGATGTTAGGTAAGTAGGTTGGGTAAGTAGTTTTGAGGTTGCAGAATCTTGATTCCTGATCAATCCTATGTTTTCAAAGTATCATCTCTACTTAGGTCACAATCATCAGGTAGTTTCATGTGGAGGAGCTCAAATCAGGCATAACTAACTTCCCTTTTTTCCTCTTCCCTAAGTCATTGACTAATTTCCCCAAAAGAGGTCAAGATCTGCTTGATATCTCTTAGTTTCATCATTTTCCATGTCATTAGCCTTGGTGAAGATCTGCTTCACTCAAGGAGGGTCCATACTTTCTCTACAAAGCCCTATCTCCGCTTTGAAGCCTAAGATCTCTGAAACTTAGTGCTTTCTTGTCATTTCCATATTAACTACTGAAAATATTATTTAATTCCCTATATTTCTCCCCATCCCCCTACTAAAACTATGTTAATAATCCCCTATGTAGATATCCCTTCCCCCTGGTTGAAATATAACCATAAGTGCTTCTCTGGGAATTACTAAGTCACCTGGACTTTAGTAAGAACCCTATTTTTGCATGAATTTCCATTCACAGGGGTTTGGACCCCTTCCAAAACACAAAGGACCCCTTTCCAAAGGCAACCCCCCCCCCCCCCGTGCATGTCCTTTGGAATTTATTAATGTTTGTTTAATAAATCACCAAGCGCCTACACCCATTAACCCATTTCCTAAAGTCAAAAACCCACCCACGCCATGAAAAAATTAAAACTTTAACGCGCGCGCTCTTTCATTAAATCCCATGCACCTTCGCATCTCGTCCACTGTCGGAACGCCTCCCCCAGATCCGACGGCCCTTGTTCGTATCGGGCACCCTATTGTAGTGGTACGTTACCACTCGATGTCCGACGGTTTTACCGTCGTACACCGGGACGAGTGGCGACCTCCCATTACATCGAGCCGCCCCTGATAGAAACCACCTCCGTACCAAAGTCGGTCTGATGCACAGGCCAAAACCGCCCTCCCCTCACGTAACACGAGCGCAGCGTCACCCTGCCACGTTGCCTCCACATCACCTCACACTGCCTGTGCCTGCCCATGTCACCCAGCCACGTGTCACTGCCACGTCACCCTACCGTACTGCCATGTCACCATGCTGATGTCATCATGCTGACATCACATCCGTACCAGATGGTCCCACTGCTGACGTCATCTGCTGTAACGCTGACGTCATCTATCGTATCGCTGACGTCATGCTGACGTCAGCAGCCAAAAAACGGAAAAAATCGCAAGTGCGAAAGTCAAGCTTCGGAGCTCCGAAATGAGAAACGGAGGCAGTTTTCAATGCACGGTTAGCGCCTAAGGGAAATGAGCCATATTGGGGAATCTTTAGGGAATCTTTTGATTCCTTAGCCCTTTATGCACCGAAAAGGCCCAAAAAATCCCGATTTTGCCTATTTTAACGTATTTGAAGACAAAGAGAGACCAGGAATGAAGATTAAAGAGTATGAGATCCAATATGTAGACAAAAAGCATGTCGAAGAGTATCAGGAAGCAGCAGAGACCATCAATGTAGCAGCAAAGTGTATTAGAGGAGATTTTCTCAGGGCTCAAGGCAAATCCAACATTAAAGGGAAGGCTCTGAAAGTCAAGAAACATTTGAAGACCCACTGAAAGCTCACCAGCACAAATGACTGCACATTAAACTCACAGGAGATCAGTGGACCAGAACTCAATGCACAGTTATGACAGAACCACTGCACCAAGTCACACAGGACACCTCATCAACTCAACTTGATCCAGCTGCCTCTAGTGTGGCCCAAAGGACTTACTTGCATTTAATTCCAGCAACAATTAGGTTTTTAAAAAAAATTAAAAATCTTTTTCCTGGAGACCTGTGTAGGTCGGTTGTAATAAATAACTTTAGATATTTTGCCTATATATACCACCCTGAAAAATGGAGTAGGGGTTGGTTGATTGATTAGTTGCTTGATCTTTGTTATTTCGGTATTTTTCCTCAAGCAGATATTCGCACTGTAACTGTGATGCTTTCTATAATCAAAGACTGTTGAAAGCATGGATTCTGAAACTATCCGCTGTGTTTAACTGGTGGAGGAGTGACTGTGGAATTCCTGTGCTTCTACATGTTTGAATAAGTTTTCTTAACTCTGTTAGTTTTTTTTTTTCATGTTTGTTTTATCATTAATCTGCCATCTAAATTGGAGAAAAGAAGAATAGTTTAGGATTTGCTTAGCTGCACCCTAGGCTCAATTTCTGCAATTTTTTCATGTTTTCATCAGGAGTAGTTATGAACATGCATACTTGAATGATCTTGTTTACGCTGTTTCTTTCACTTATGAATGATAGTTTATGAATTCTTAACTACTCCTAGACACCCATTCATTCACTTCTCCTCCCTGTCAGTTTTGATGAAATATTCTAAATTGCCTTTCATCCCTGACCATCATTCCATCCTTTCAGCAAATTGATGTTTGTCTCATGTGTGGCTATCCTGCTCCATAATCCTCTTGTGACCAAGAAAACGCAACAACAAGCTTTAGTCCATGACTCCATGCCCAATGGTTTGAAACTTACCACACTTTACCTTACCTCTCTGCTTGGAACTTTCTTCACTGCATGCATCTTCCATCCAAACAAAAAATCAAAACCCCTGAACCCAACAACTAGCCTAAAATCATCGTCAACAAAGTTAAATCATTAAGTGAGAGCCCTCTCTGATTGCAGGTGGGCTAGAACCTGCAGTCCAAAGATTGGTTTGCGGTTACCTCGGCCATATCCCTTCAAGAGCTTAGGGACAACTTGAGTGATAACACCTCTGTCATGCACTAAGCTACCCTCTTCTTCGCATCTTCGACCATCTTCTTGGTTACACCTCCTGCCTATCAGCCTGAAGCTTTTGCTGTGTTGCTTATAGAGTCAGAAGCTTGCTTTGAATATTTTGTGTCACTACATAAGCTTCCTCTAGTAAGGGCTTTAGTCACACCTTCAACAATGCTTCCTTGTGTAGTGCTGCATCCACTTGTTCCTTCAGCTGCTTGGCCTCGTGCAGCTTCACTAGGCTTTGTGTTAGTGCGACGGTTCACACTGTGCACTTAACTTCATCGTAGCATTGTTGTAGCTCATGCACTTCCATTTCTAGCCTCTGTACATTTGGGTCCTCTTGAAAGCTTGTCGGGACCTTAAATGATTGCTCAAACAACTGCATGCAATCTGCTACTGTACTTTCCACCGCTGTGACTACCTCTATGACAATGGTCATGCACTGTTCCTTTACTTCTAGAGGTGTGGAGGGTTGGGCCCTCAACTGTAGTTCGGTAATCTGCAGGTTCAACTCCAGCTGAACCTGTGCCATCTTAGTCCGAGTGTCACGCACACCTATGGTGAACTTACGAATGCATACCTCAACTGGCTGTTCTGCCGGAATGGCCAACTCTAGGACCATTCTGCATGCCTCATTAACAACCTACATGATCTTATTTCTCTAGTTGGTTGCATTGGTCTCATTGGTGATGGAACCATTTCCCTATAGGGCCATCTATTCATTGTTGATCCATTGTTCACTGATCACCTAGAGGGCGCAATTCTCTCGGGCCCTCATTTCTACAATTACTCCATCCTGCGAGAGGAGTGCTTCGCATGGAAGCGCTGCTAGGTGGGCTTCTTAGCCTCATTTTCCATGGTGAGTGTTCCATTCAATAGCAATATCGCACTGGAAGGCTTCGTGTGTAGCAAATTGGCAGCCTCTGAAGTTTCACTGGCCAAGCTGGTAGACACCGTACCAGCATGCAATGCGCAAGTCTGCAACTCCTGGAACCTAGTCCAGATAGCCCCTGATATGATTTGTTGCTCCTGTTCAAATTTCTGCAGGGCCTCCACGGTGACATCTCTAATTGTGTCATTGATATCATGTAAGTCACCCTCTGTCAATGTGATAGGGCCTAGCGAGGTCTGAGTCACCTTGGATTTCTTTCTTGACCCTCCCTTCTCCAGCTCTCTTGGGCACTTAATGCAGGCGGACGTCTCCTGAGGGTCCACACTGTGCCGGTATGTTTCTTCCTCTTCTATCTCACGCGAAGGAAATTGTGTGCCTTTGTCAAAGCTACGCACTGTTCCACCTAACTTCTTACCTTCCTACTTTTCTGCTAATTCATCCTTTGCCTTCTTAGTGGCCTATATTTTTCTCTTTTTGACTAGCTATGCCATTTTCAGCTTTCCCTCCTCCTTCTTCTTCTACGTGGAAAACTTTCTAGCATGCACTGCCCAGTCCGTGGTAGTGCAACACTTTGCCGACCATTGATCAAGCACTACATCGATGGCATCATCCGTGGCCATATACTATAAGTCGTACCACTTTTGCATAGGGTCCTTCCATGCCCTGACATATACTTAATGGAAATCAACTTTGAACTCAGCATAGCTCTGCAAGTTAGCATACACCATGGGTGACAATCGTGGCCTGCGATTCATGGTGATCCTGATATTCATCTCCATGAAGATCCAGAACATCCTGCTATCCCAAACTTGTTGTGCATCCTTGTTCACCCACAACGAAGCATACTTCACTTCTTTAGGGAGGTTTGGTGTGACTAAAGGGAACTATCTATCCTCTGGTAGCTCCCATGCTACTAACACTATTGATAGCAAGAGCCACACATAGTGGAATGTCTTTCTTTTCTCTTGTGCTTCATAGCAATTTGCTAGGAACTCTCTGCAAAGGTATTCCAACCACTTAAATTTGACTCCTTCTGTACACTACTATGTGAGCACAACAACAAGCACTAACACCTAATCCGTGCAGCACTTCTGCATCACCTTCCCTACAAGGATCTACATTGCTACCTTTGAAGTGGGGTCGTAGATGTTGGAGATAGCGTATGTGCGTAGCTTTTTCACCAGCTTGAATTTTTCCTTAATTGACTTAGCAAGAGCCTATTTGCCACCCTGTTCACCTGTATAAAGAAGGCATGTTATACGATGAATCAACATATCTATGATTGGTATCGGCTCCTCCATCCATAGACACCCATCATGCACCAAGCACAGCAGCTGCTTGATGACCAAAACTGTCACCGGGATGTTATTATAGTGCGGCACATAGAGTAGGTGGAGAAACCATGGCTTCACTACTCCTTCAAACCACCTCCATGGCTCTAATGCGGTCATTCTCATATTTGTGTCTATGATGCAATGCATCAGCTGCTCGATCGCCAGGTGCGGGAACATCTCGGTGTCCGCCAAGTCCTAGTCTTCAAGCTTCAGTATTGGTACCTGTGCCAAATGTAGACTGTCGAAAGAAATTTCATCTAGTAGTACAGGGGTTTGCAGAGGTATCTACTCTCATCAATGTCCTTTGGGACCTTCAACTTAGGCTTGTGTGGAGGGACATATTCTAACAACTGTGTAATAGGGTCCACACCCTGGGCTTCAACCTCCTCTACTTTCATTTCCACATCCTCATCATCCATCAAGATTTGTTTGATATCCTCCTCCTTTTCTTATAGGTTTATAGCCTTGCCCTTATCTTTTGAGGTGGGATTTGGTGGGTTTCTCCTTGGTGATGAAAGCACCGATATGGCAGGCTGCTTCCCCTTCTTGTCATTCACGATTTCCTTGGTTGGGGTTGGCTTCGATCTCGGCATTCTTGGTAACTTAGTGACCTTTGCCAATATTTTGGCTACTTCTAGAGTAGCTACTTTGGGGGCACCTACTTCTGCCTTTTCTTCCATTTCTTGTGCTAGCTCTTCTACTACTTTCTCTATATTGATAACTTCTAGGGGTGCTGACGTAACACTCTCTATCAGTGCTTGCAATGTCTCGAGAAAGTTTGCAAATGTAGGAGTCTATTTGAGAGCCTCAAAGAACTTTGGGTCCATAGGTATCTGAGAGCTCAATAAATGGATACTCAAAATGCCAAGTGTTTCTTGCTCGATAGACATTTGTAATTTATAGGGAATTTTGAATTCAAATATGACAGTTCCTTTAATGTCGGATTGGTGGCATATTTTCAAGGATCTAGTCTATAAATTTCATCTTAAATGTCGACCACCCGTTCCATTTTAGCTCACTTCTACCGTCTTTTCGTGAACAATGACTGTAATGGTCACTTTCGAGCCAACCTACATGATTTCTCCCTGAGTAGTGCAGCTCCCTCCGCCACGGACCTAGTGACACTCCCCTGCTGCGCACCATCCTCCAATCAGATAGCTCCCCAACCCGGGTAGTGTAGTTTATAGTTCCACACCTCCTTTCAGCTACCTGGAGCACTAAGACTATGCTACGTTCATTTAGTCACATGGCCGGAGCGTTGATGTATGTCTTCAAGTGACTGCCCTTCACCTTTTCAGGGAAGGGTTCTCCATTCAATTTGACTAGCCGTATCGCTCCTCCATTGGTAATATCCTTAATAACATAAGCCCCTAACTAGTGCATCCAAAAATTCCCTTGAAATTTATAAAAATTACTATCATATAAAAAAATCATGTCATTTACCCTAAATGAGCGTAGCTTAATGTGTTGATCATGCCATGGCTTTTAGCGTTGCTTTTGGACCTACTGGTGAAATCTAGCCAAAAATCTTTCTTCTTCGCGCTCATCCAGCTATTGGAGCCTCTCCTCTAGGGATCTATGATCGGTCATACTTGTGAGCATTGCTATGCGCAGACTAGCAATGATGTATTCCATAGGCATTACTTCTCCAACCCCATAAACGAGCCTAGGGGTTTGTCCAGTCAACTTCTTGAGACCTTTGTGCCTTCTGCACTTCCCCCATCTTGTATAGGAAACCCTTGTTTCCTTTGTGTTTGGATGTTCATTCTTTCCCATCACATCTTGGAGAGAGTAATGGAAGGTGACCTACTAGTGGCTGAAGCATCACAAACCATACTGGTGAGATTTGGAGCTATAACAATGTTGTTCTATAAGACAATAATATTGCAAGTATGTGTAGGTTCCAATCACTTCGATGAGCATTGTAAACCTTGGTTAGCGCATTTTCGAGCACTTTGTTGAAGGCTTCCACCATCCCATTAGCTTGCAATTGATAAGGCATGGTCTTCTGGTGGTATACCTGAAATTCCTCTGTCAGCGCGCTGATTGTCTCATTCAGGAAGTGTGTACCACGATCACTCATCAAGATCTTCAAACATCCAAATCACGTCAATACATGCTCAAAGAGGAACTTTGCAGCAGTCACGTCTGTGCAATCCTTCTTAGTATAGGCCTATGCCCAATGAGTCAAATACACCATCGTAGTGACAATGTACCTTGCTCTTCTTTTTTCATGTGGCTGAATAGGTCGCAAAAAATATATTGCCCACTTATCAAAGGGTTACAGTGTCATTTGTAGATTTAGAGGCATCACATCCCTCCGCAATGGCCTGTCAGCCCTTTGGGGCACATTGCATGCCTTGAAATATGCTTTTGAGTCTTGATGAAGGGTTTGCCATGACAACCCTGAGCGCATAACCTTCTACGCAGTTGCTCCTCCTACATAATGGCCTCTTAAGGTTCCCACATGAGTGTCTATGAGGATGCTACTTCTTTCGAACTTAGGTACATACCATCGCAATATCTCATAAGTCTCGATTTTGTAGAGATGCCCAGTAATGACAGAGAAATTTGTCGCGCACACTACTAATTCCTTCTTTTCCTAGATAGTGTATCCTTCTGAAGTAGTTCATGTTGTTAGGAAATGTATTATTTCCTCAAAATGACCATCCGCAACATAAACTACAAATAGCTACATGTCAGGTAATCCTTCTTCCAAGTTAGTGGGTTCCTCTCCTATTTCGATGCCCAAGATATGGTCTGGTCCCACATTCAGCCATCCATGCTTCAAAACAACTTCAAAATCATACTCCTAGAACAATAAGAGCCATCTATAGATTCTTGCCTCCAACATAAGCTTATTGACCAGGTACTTTAGCGCGAAGTGATTCATATAAATCTTAAAATTGCCTCACAACAAGTATTGCCTATACTTTTGGAGTGCATACACCATAGATAGCCCTTAACGCTTAGTGGTGGAATAATTCTTCTTCACTTTAGATAGTCTTCGGCTTGCAAATGCGATAGGATGGTCCAAGTCTTCTCCACCAGCCTGTGTCAATATTGCTCCAAGAGATATACATGATGCATCGACATGCACATGAAACTCCTTCTTCCAGTCCGAGAAGACAAGAATTGGTGTGGTGACCATATTCTCTTTCAATATATCCAAGCTCTTCGTACAATCATCATTCCAGTAGAATGTGACATCCTTCTTCAACAATTTCTCCATAAGCACGGTGATCTAGGCATAGCCTTTGATAAACTCTTTATATTATCCCATATGTCCCATGGTAGCGTGTAGCTATTTCACACTCCTCGGCACTTCCAAGTTCAGTATCACTCCGATATTTGTGGGTCTACCATCAGTCCCTGTCTAGAAATCACATGCTCGAACAAGTTCCCAAAAGGAACACAAAACAGACACAACCTTGATTTGGTATCTTCAATAGGTATCCAGGATCAGGCACAAGCTTGCTACATGGCATTTAACTAGCTCAAACACAGTCCATTCATCAAAATATACCTCCAGGAACTTATGCATAAATTCCTTGAATGCAACAACAACTGTGTGAGAAAATTGCAAGCACATTCTTCAATCCAAATGGCATTACAGTGTACTAAAAAGAACCCTGCTAAGTCACAAAGGTTGTCTTGCTCCTATCCTCTGGTGCGATTTTGTTCTAGTGGTACGCAGAGAACCCATCAGTGAAGGAATATGCTTCCTGGCCACCTACATTGTCCAACACTTCATCAGTGAATGAAGTCAAGAAAGGATCATGTACACATGCATCATTCAGCTTTTTGAGATGCACACATATCCTTATTTCATTCTTCTGCTTCTTTTCCTGTACCACCATTGGACTTACCTAGTTAGATTCTTCAATAGGTTGAATGATGCATGCCACGAGCATCTTGTCCAGCTCTAGCGAACCTTTTCCTTATATTTCAGATTGAGACGATAAGGCCTATGCTTAACCAGATTCATGTTGGGTTTCAATGTAATCTTCATCATTCCTATGTCACTGATCATCCCTTTCAGATCCATAAACTTGGTAGGGAATAAATCCTGGTATTCATGGAGCAATTCAGCAACGTTATCTACCATCGCATCGTCCCAAAAGTCTCCAGTCTTTGCGAATTTTGGTTCTACCTTTGTACCAATGTTTAATTGTTTTGTTTTCAACAACATGGTTATATCAGGATTCTCAATCTGTAGTCCTTGAACCTTGCTGTGAGCTTATGTTTCTAGGATGTTAATCTTCTATAGATCCTTGTCCTCTTCTTCAACAGTTATATTATAACATTCTAGTGTGTGACTCAACTGACTAGCTCATTCAAGCTGAATGAGGTCTAAAGTGTCCTCGAAACTGAATTTCATCCTGAATCCCTCGCGCAGGATATCCCATTCACCTATCCCATGGCGAACCTCTATTTCTATATACTAGTTCATCGGGACAATATCTAGGGTATGACAGAACAAGTGCACCCATTCAGGTTGGGTTTTTCTCCATAAGCTTGGGACCATTTGGCCAAATGCACATGCGGATCATCATTCCCATCATACTTGTCTATCATTTGCATATTTAGCTTCCCAAAGTGAGTTCTCATCATTCTCTGGAATTTGCACCAATCATCAAAGCTTCCCTTGTGCATACGCCACCATCTTGTAGGCGTAGCACGCAAGGCCTAGTCCAATGCCTCGAAGCACTGCTTTTCTAGTACCTCCCTTTCAAATGCATCAAAAAATATATCTACCTCATTTAGACCGTCATAAGTACGAAAATTTCTTACCTCTGAGGACACACAGTGTAGCAATCGGGTCATCATGTTGAAGTTCAGTGTAGTCACTTCATGTAACCGGTTCTGCCAACACTCTAACTCTTCACTGGAGTTTGAAGTGTAGGAACTCTCATGATCCCATGTAATTCATCCATCCATGGTGGGATTCACCCAATCTTTCTCTTGTGGCATTATCATATAGATACAGTCGAAATCGTCATCACTCTCATAATTGTGGACTAGTTTCGTATAGCGTGATCCCTCAACAGAATCTAGGGGTACTATTACGGACAATGATTTCATCTCAAAGATCATATTTCGCTTCTTCAGATTGATTACACCATTCATGTAAGTAGCCCAGTCAGTTCCTAGCAGTGCACGATAGGGAGAGCATAGAGGGGTCCATCTCCTGCTCGAGCTTATCCTTACTTCCTGAGGTGGAGGCCACATCAAAGCTCTTCTTAGCTTTCATGAAGGTTTCATGTGCGCACTCCAAATCAAACTCAACCTCCTTCGTCATAGCTTTGCGAACCCATGTATGATCTTTTGGTTATTTCCCCTTATCATCTTCTATCATGATTCCACTTCTAAGCACTATATTTACATTTGGATCCTCTGTGCGCGGCTCAGACCTGATCATCTTCAGGATTTGAGTCAGCAGAGGTGGTATTGCCCCTTTGTCACAAATCCTAGCTATCAACATAGGATAGTCTTCCATTTCATGATCAAAAAACATGAAATACTTTCATGATGGATGCGTTGGATTAGTGCAATCGCGAGCATAGTGTCTTGGTCCTCACAATTGTAGAAAATCAACTGTCCTCGACCTATGCTAGGTCCTCCTCTGCCCTGGACTTGTCTGCGCCCCTGAAATCTTGTCCTCACCATCCCTGTGCTCTAATCAAGGGGCTACATTTCAGCCTGAAACCTATAGGCGATATTTTTATCCATCATCAATTCATAGCTCCTACAGGTATGCTCATCATGCCCTACTGACCTACAAAAGTTGCAAAACAGCTATTGCGATGTCTGTACAAACTTTTGTAGCAAGTGATAGTTATCCATGGCATGTTTTTTGGCTACCTGAGAGATAACGAACCATAATGTAGGCCTTCCACTAGGTCCTACCTAAGCTTCTGGTGTTAAAGGCATCAAGTCAACCTCCTGCAATATAGTTCACAAAGACTAGGAAATGGTCCTTGCCATGTCCCTGACTCCTGCATTTCAATCACCATACCTCCTCGCGCACCTCTCATTGAATTGTCCTATCCTGCTTTAGACTTTGCATCTCAAGGGATAGATTCTTCAACTGCACATGAATATAATGAACTCCTACATTTGGATCTTGAATCAGAGTTTCATGTAGTCTCATGGAAATCTCCAAGGCCTCTTCCTGAGTGGTTATCTTCTACTACAACAATGCAGCCCTTAAGTGTGGAAAGAGTGAAGCAACAAATCACTTGCGATGTTGTTTGTTTGTTAGGTTCATGTTGGCTTCGTGGATTGTACATTTCAACCTTTGAATTATTTCCCAAGGTGTCTCACCTAGTTGCATCATGATTTCTTTAAATCCCACAATCGACTGCCTCAGATTTAGGCCTATTGAATTCTTTATTCAATTTTGTCTGGATGTCTTCCACTCCAGCATTCGGGTTACCATTAGAGTACTTAATATACTAGGTTAGTGTGCGATCTTGCAGAGCACTAACTAGTGTCACCTTCTTTATATGATCATTTGTAACACCTTGAGCTTCCCATACAACCCTTACAACGAACCAGAATTGGTCCAAGTCCTCATTTCCCAAGCCTTTGAAAAACAAAAGCTCCACTATATTTTCCATATTGAACTATGGTGGAGGTGGAGCTGGTACGGGTGAAGTTGGAGGTGATTTTGCTGAGGTCGGAGGTGGTGTGGGTGGAGGTGGTATTTGTGAGAATCATTATCTTATTAACTGAATAACACTTCAAAAGAGACCTTCGTTATTTCTACCTCATCACCTCGTGGAGGTGAAATCAATGGACTATACTTCATACCCTTTTTTCCCTTCGTTCCTATAAGTTTTTTTGCTTCACGTAGCTGCAAACATCAAGGTAGCTGCATAACCCATTTTTCGCACAATAGCATTTTAATCTAGGTATTCAAAGATTTTACATACTTACCTCACGGTCCTTTGAAAAAGTGTCAATCCACCTTGTTGTAGCTAATTGAGTTGTCAACCATGAATTTAGTCACATATCCTCTTATTACATGATTGAGCCAATGGTCGACAGCGCGAGTAATCTTGTCCTCAGATGCTTCTAATTTTTGTATTAGCTCTGAGGTGTAAACAATAGGACTGTCAAGTCTCCACCTTCCTTGGATGTATGCTATCTTCGTGATCCACTCATATAGCTCAATAAGGAAGAAGCAGGAAAATATCTCATGTATCTTTGCATATAGGTACCTGTCTAACCGTTGTTCCTTTGTCAGTGATGGGCTTTTGTTCTCCTGTGCCACGAATTCATGGATCTTCATATCCAACCAGTCTCTAATCTCCTTCTTAGATGGATTCTAGTGATATGACATTAGACATCTCTTAAGCAGATTCTGGTCCCGAAAATGGAACCATTTTTTGGCTTGAGGGGGCCTCACTCAGGTTCAACGTTAATTAGCAAAACAAATCCCTACACTACTAGCCCTTTTCACATCAGCCCGCAGAGTGCAAACTAATGTCTCACCCGAAGTAGTATGGGGGGATGCTAGAACCATCTTTCTGCACCCTCAGATGGTTGTGATCTCGTTCAATTCCCTCTATCCCTACCTTCGGATGGGTTGCTTAGCTCTAGGGCCTATGAGATGATCCCTCTATTCCCACCTTCAATTTCTCTGTGAAAGGGTATGATCGACCTTCGTGCAGCCCTAGCCTGCTGCTTAGGTACTGTTACACTAAAATTTGTCACCATGACTATTTACAGTTAGTATGGCTCCATCAACAGTAATACTATCCTCCTTGGCAAGCCTCATACCTCTGCTCTCCATGTCAAACTTCAAGAAAGAGAGAAAGTCTTTAAAAAACATATTTATCTCAGGGTACGTAGTTTCTCTCAACCTTACCTGCGTATACGCATCCCAAATTCATAATACCTGTGTACTGGTACGCTCTGTATGTAAAGGGGTGGGTGCGTACTCCTGTAAAGGTCAAAAGGCATGAGTTTCATATTAAAAAAGTTACTTGTGGTCATTTCTAGAGCATTTTAGAAGCTTGTTTGACGTGTATTGAGCGCCTCCATATGGTTCATGTATCCCTATGAAAGAGGAACTTATCCCATCAAGAGAGGAGCTAACCCATCCAAAGAGGGGCTTATCCCATTGATGATGGACCTGATTAACTTCCTCTAGAGCATTATAAATACAGGCATTGGGCCAGAGGAGGGGAGGTTGAAAGTTGAATATTGCAAAGGGTAGATGGTGTTGGAATTAGGACTTCCTCGTAGAAGCTTGTGAGGAGAGATTCCCATCCTTTCTTGTTTCATTTGGAAGTGGGTGAGCTTATCAAAGTGAAGGAAAACTCTTGCTAGACCCTGGGAGGAACTTGCACAACACCAAGGCTCAGGTTGTAATGGTTTCTTTTGTTTCCTATTAATACAAATAAGTCCATTCTTCTCAACAATTTGTTATTAATGAGTTGTTCATATACTCCTTGGTCTGTATGTTGAATATGTTTATTTTATGAGATATTCAGGTGCTATTTAATCGTTTGATTGTTAGTGAATGCAGGTTTCGAAGTGGAGGAGCTCATCCCGGATCGACGAGGCTGGACTACTACAACAGTGTTGGACTACAGGTAGGATCTAAACACTTGATTTCTTGTATGGTAAATGCATGTTTAGAGAAGGATTGTTCTTAATTGTCTTGTTTGTCACTAGAAAGTCTTAGCCTTCTAGGGAGGTTGGTTTTTTCTGCAAGAGTAACTCTTTCCGCATGACAAATTGGTGACTCTGCTGGGGACTCCATTGATGTGAATGATTTTTCCTTTCTGTAAAACTTTGATCTGAGAAAAGTCATTTCTTTTTTGGTTTTTGGCTCTTTGACTGTGTATTTGGGTGGGCTAGTTTAGAGTTAAGTTAGATTTTAGCTTTTCTTGGTTTTTCCAGTAGTACGCACCCTCTGAGTTGAGCACTGTGCGTACCTGTACGCACTGCAACTTTGTACACAAAGCGTCCACGCACCTGTGCAAACAGGCTGCCTGCGTACCCTGTCAAAAATTGAGAAATTTCCATTTTTTCCATTTTTCCTCTTAGATTTTTTCTTTAATTAGTTTTTACTGCCCAGATCCACTGGTTATCTGTCAGAGGTCTTCACCTAAACTTGTTTCATTAGCGTTAAGAGTTTTAGTGAAATTCATAGAAGTTCTAGCCCTAGGGTTTGATTTTTGCATTGGTCCTGTAGTGACTTTGACTTTAGAAGTTGAGAAACCTTGGATCTCTCTGGTTTTGTCAGTCTTCTTAGGAGTCAGACCTGTCATAAAGTCTACCTGTGTGAGAAACCTACCTCTGTGTTGTATCTTTGCGGAATTTCGAAGAAGCTTGTTGATTGAAGTTCTGAATTTCATTCTTAAGAAAAGGACAAAAGAGTTTGATTTTTTTTTTTGACTGGTTTATGATTCTGCATGAGCTGGTCCTTGGTTTGATTGTTGCTGAGTAAAACAACCTGGAATCATCTTAGTAGGCTTTTGCCTCTTTAGATTTGATTTTAGGTAAATTTCCTTTTCATTTTCTTTTGAGTGAGTGTTTCATAGGATTTTATAAATTTTGAAATTGCTTTTGTTAGAATAGTTTTATATGCTTTGTTAAATAGGAAAAAATACAAAAACATCTCGTTTGAAAAAGTTTGTTTTAAGTAGCATTTGAAGTTTTTGAAAGAGAAAGGAATTTTCGTGCAAGTAATGAGTGGTCATGTGTTGTATGCTTTGAAAAGATAAAGAGATTGTTTCTTTGATTTTCTGTTAAGAAAGTTGCTTTTATCAAATTTTTCATTCTCCAACTCTCTTAGCTAAAGACTTCATTGAAAAAGAATAGTAGTGTAAATCATCCTAGGTGCATCTTTTTAGTGGATTTGAGTCAAGTCTACACACCATCAGTTTCATCTCCACTACCTTTTGTCTTAAAGAAAAGCCATAAAATTAACGCTTAAAGTAAAATCAACTTAGCAATTTTTTCTTTTACTAGGGCTCTGAAGCACCAATATAGATCAGGCTAGTGTCTTGGAGTAGGAGAGTAATTAACTCTCCAAGACTACAAAACCAAACAAGTAGCTTATCTTGTGATAGGATAAATCCAACTGTTGCATTTATACTCTGGGAAAGCTCCTCTTAAACGAGAAGCACGAGCTCGTGTCCGAACCAGTGAGGGGATCAATCCTCCCTCGTTGGGAACGATGCCAGAGACGCAGGTATTACAAATGGTAAACCTCAGATTATTGTCGAGGAGCTAGGGGTCACTTATCTGTAAACCTTGGATTGTTGTCAAGGAGTCGGTAAGGGGATTGAGCTTGATACTCTGCACTTGCATGCTGTCGGAGTGTAGACTATTCCCCCAGGTGTATTTGTTGCTGTTGGTGACCTTAGTGACCATTATCTTAGGATTCTACCCAAGGTGGCGGTGGAGGGAAGATCCCACTGTACCTAGAGCAGACATTGGCTAGAATCACTTGGATTTTCCGGGGGGTTCACTTCACTCGAGACAGGTAAAGTGGAGGAACTTGGTCCAATCTATTCATTAAGTAGGTTTCCGGGGTAACTGTTCCACCCGCCATTTCTGTACTGAATCCTACGAGGTTGGATTTCATCACTAACTAGTGTTTTTGGTCCGGAAGCTTACTGTTTATGTTTGGTTTGACGCCCTAGATTCTTTAGGCGTATGTTTCAAATTTGATTGGTTCTTTAGCAACTTTAGGTGGTTTTCATTGAGATTTTATTTTGTTTTCGTGTGTAGTAGTTAAAAAGTTTTTAGCTGTGGCTGAATCACCGAGACGGTCCCGTAGACTTCGAGGCGAGTCTCCTGAAGTTGTTATTGTGGCCGATTTGTTGAGGCGATCCCGTAGATTGCGAGGTGAACCTCCTGAAGAGGTCCCGGCTCATTACGAAGGTTTGAAAATCCTTGTAACTACTCCTAGTAGCAGTAGAGTAAGTCCACCCGAAGAAGGAGTGTCTTCGCTGGTAGTCCATCCAGATTACCAAAATCTAGAAACAGGTTATAATCCTGAAGTTGTTGCGGTTTCCAAGATTACTGGTAGTGTTTCATCTGCTAATGATATAGGCGAAGAACCTCAAATATCCAAACCTGTTACTCTAACCTCTAGTGTTCCTGGTTCACCTAGAGTAGAACGAGTCATCACCAAAAATCTTCCTTCTGGTTTGATTGCTATTGAAGAGCTTGCTCCAGTAGAAGAAATAGGCGCTTCTTACCTTGAAGATCTACCTACTCTTGATCTAAGAGAGCGTGAATCTATATTTTACAGTCCTCCTAGAAGTACTACTTGGTATCTTTCGCTAACAAATTTTTTAGACAACTCAGTGTCAAGTTTTTCTCCACCTCGTTTTCCTTTTCCACCCGGAGGTTTTACTACTCCTGTATATATGTCTAGTCCGTCATCTCCGGAAGCCTATTTGTACGGCGATCCATCTGTTCCTGCTGGGTATCAGTCCATTTCTGGTACCTTTCCAGGAGCATCTCCTCGTCCTTTCCAACAAAAGTTATTATCTGTAAGTAGTGGTAATAGTCAGTTGAGTGCAGAAGAAATTCTGATGATGTTAGGTCAGCCTCGAGGCAGTCAGTTACCGCTTGGGGGGCAACCTCAAGGTACTCAATATACGCCTTGTGGGAAACCTCAAGGTACTCAATATCTACCTGGGGGACAACCTCAAGTTACTCAATTTGCACCTGCGGGCCAACCTCAAGGACAGTACATCCCTACGGGACAGTACATTCCCCAAGGTCAACCTCAGACTCAATACGTACCCCAAGGTCAACCCCAGTACCAGTACATACCCCAAGGTCAAACTTCATATCAGTATGCGCCCCAGAATCAATATCCTTACGTACCGCAAGGTCAACAACCCCAGTATCAGTATGTGCCTCAAGGTTATCAACCCCAAGGCCAGTATCAACCGCAAGGTTACCAACTGCCTTCAGGTCAACCGTATTATCAATCTTACCCTCAACCCGGTTATGGACCTCCATATCCTCAAGGTCAATACCCCGGAACGAATTTGGTGTGGGATCCTTCTCAAAATCCACAGATGTTGCAACCGAATGTGCAGTCGTCCTCCCAACTTGGACAGGCCGCTGGTCCATCTCAGCAACCCGTCTAGTCCATGGCTTCAAGTTCTGCACCTTCTGTAGTCTCTGAGGCTGGGCCTAGTACACCTCGTACTCTGCCTCAAACGTCTGCTGTGGCTACTGCAACATCTTCTCCATCTACCCCACCTTCTTCTGGAGTATCAACAGCTTCGATTTCTACTGTTCCTGCATCTGTTCCTCAGACCTCTTTACCTCAGTCTGGACCTATGGTCCAGACTTCGGTCGAGATGCTTGCAGGAAGTACGGTTGTTACTTCTCAACCTCAATTTGTTCAACCTCCGTACCAGGGACAGTACCAACCTCAATATGGTCCTGCTGCTCAGCAACCAACCTACCCATATCAACCGTATCTTGGGTACACTTATCAACTATCTCAACAACCCCAGTACGGTCTGGTTAATACTAGTTTTCTGGGACGATACAATATACCGAATGCAAATTCCTATTCCAAGTTATCCTGGATATCCTTCTCCTGGGGCTGGTTTAGTGACCCCAAGTTTTAGAGATCCAAACCGGCAATTTCCGTTTATCGCAACTTTGGATTTACTAGACTTGACGCACCTAACGAACGATCCAATCAATTATCTTCCGTATTGGCCGCTAATGCCGAATAAGTTGCCCAGTGACATACCCATGTTCGAAGGTAATTCTGGAGAGGACCCGTCAAATCACGTGATGACTTACCACCTCTGGTGTGCATCAAATTCTATCTCGGATGATTCGATCCGCTTATGTCTTTTTTCAGCGTAAACTCATTGGTCTCACGGCCAAGTGGTAAATTGAGTTGCCACGGGCCTCTTTTTACAATTTTAGCTAGTTAGCTACCTCGTTCTTAACTCACTTTCAGTTGCCGGTCATATACGATAACGACACGAAGTTACTAACTTCACTAAAACAATCAACGTCTACATATACTTCCGATCATATTCTTGAATGGAGACATCGAAGAAGGTTAGTGAAAGTTTTTATCTCGGACCAAATCTTAGCTGAATGGTTTGTTAAATCATTATTATCGAAGATTACTGAAGATGTAGCTAAGGCCGGTGTAGTTACTGAGGAGCAAGTTCATTGCTCAGGCTCAGTACCTTGACTTAGTTTACACTCAGTCGGGTACTTTACACGAGAAGATCCCAGATCTTCCAAGTTCAAATCAAATCGCTGCTGCTCCTTCGGGATCTCATGCTTCTAATGGTATGATTGGTACGGTGAACACAAAGAGCAAGAAGAAATCTTCAAAGAATTCTTCTCCCGTAATCACCCTACCTGATTCCCCGACGGGTGAGTCTTCTCCTGAAATTCCGCCGATATTCACGCCGTAGAGACATCTACGGTCAAATAAAAAATGGTGGAAAGAAGAAGGGTAAGAAGAAGAATAAAGTAGACAAGGCTCCAAAGGAGAAAACAGAAAAGTCAGAAACCAATGACGAAAAACGCAAACATAAATATCCTTGTGTTATTTGTGAAGAAGATCATTATACAAGAGATTTCCCTCATCGGGCTGAGGTTCTGAAAATAGTCAAAGGTTCCCCAACTCCTGCTGTTTTGAAAGATCCATTTCCAAAGCAGGAGACTAAAATGATAGGTTCTTCCTCGAGTGCCAGTGAAGAACCCATTTTGATGATGTCTCATGTGAGGATTGCGACTCGATCGCAAGATTATGGTAGTAAGAATCCTGTTGATGGCAAGGAAGCAAGATCTTCTCACTCTAATCCATCAACCTCAGCTCCGGGTTCTCATCCACTACAGATCGAGAAACCTAACCCGGACTTAGTAATCGAACCACCCGCGAAGGGTATACTTCGAAAATCTGGTTTCAATCCACATGCGAGAGCGGCTCAGAATTATAACATCGTTGAGGACTTAACTGTTTCAACCTCAGCGATGTCAGCTCTGGAAGTGCTGCAATCATGCCCAACGCAAAGAAAATTACTTTTGTCGGCTATCAGAGCTGTTGATATTCAGGATCCGAACCTGATAATATTTGATCTAGAAAATAGTACACCGCGTTTACCTCATCAGATGGCTTTCCAGATTCCAGTGATAGTCCAAAACAGGCCTGTTCATCGGACTGTAATTGATGAGGGAGCTTCCACGTGTATTATGTCGATTCAGTGTTGGAGATCGCTTTGTTCTCCCTCACTGAACCAATCCCCCACCATCCTTAAGGCCTTTGATGGCTGTGGGTTCTGTCCGTTTGGTATTTTACAGGATTTGCCTATAGAGGTTGAAGGAAAACCGTTAGTCTAGATGTGGAGGTGGTTGATGCCCCTTTGGACTACAACCTTCTTTTGGGTCGAAGTTGGTCATATGCTATGACAGTGGTCATGTCATCGGTCTTCAGAGTCATAAAGTTTCCATATAATGGCAATATCGTGACAATAGACCAGCTAGCTTACTTTGCATCTGACCCTTCCTATTCAGAGAGTATCCAACATGTCGGTAAAACAACTATCCCATACATGGACGTTGGCGTAGGTTTAGTTAAAGATTCTGGTTTACTGGGAACTTTTCCTTTTCCTCCAATCAACGCATCGTCTTCATTTGCATCTATTCATATGATTACATCAGCCACCATTATTTACGACGATCCTTGGATTGTCCCTTCCGAATCTGAGATAGACTCATTTAGTAATGCTATGCCTTTGAGTTCATATGAAAATGCTTATGAAGCCGTAGTGTCTTTTCCCGACCCGCTTTCAACCGAAATTGACCAAATGAATGTGGTCCATGAGGACTCACTTTTCACATCAACCTCAGAGTTAATAACGTTTCCCGAAGATGTCTCATCTGACGAACACCTTCGTGAAATCCTATGTGTAGACGATTTACCATGGGAAGATCTTCATCACAGATCTTCGTTCTTACCTGAGGATGATCGTTTC
>APFE031720697.1:0-12565 GCA_000404065.3 Pinus taeda | reverse complement strand
TTTTTTTGTGTGCTGTCCCCTTTAAGGAATAGTTGTTGTTCCCTCTAAGGAACAACAGTCTCGTGTATATTTGTTTTCATGCTATTCCATCTAAGGAACAACTACTGTTCCCTCTAAGGAACAACAATTTCATGAGTATTCGTTTTCTTGCTGTTCCCTCTAAGGAACAACTGTTGTTCCCTCGAAGGAACAACTGCTGTTCCCTCTAAGGAACATCAATTTTGCGACTAGTTTTTCTTTCTTTTTGCTATTCCTGACAAGGAACAGTTGTTGTTCCCTCTAAGGAATAACTACTATTCCTTCTAAGGAACAACGATTTTTTTTTTTGGCATATATTTCCTTTGCTGTTCCCTACAGGGAACAACTTCTGTTCCCTTTAAGGAACAACTGTTGTTCCCTCTAAGAAACAACAGTTTCGGTGTGCAGTTTTTCTTCTTGCTGTTCCCCCTAAGGAACAACTGTTGTTCTCTATAAGGAACAACACTTTTGTGTATATATCCTTTTGCTGTTCCCTACAGGGAACAACACCATCTGCGTGTATTTTTCATTTGCTGTTCCTTACAGGGAACAATTATTGTTCCCTCTAAGGAACATCACCTTTTTGTGTGTCTTTTCTTGCTGTTCCCTATAAGGAACAACACTCTTTGTGTGAGGTTTTCTTTTTCTCTTTCCTTTAGGAAATAAGCACTTTTTGAATATCATTTTTTTGCTTCGTTCACTCTTTATGATCCTCTATAGGGAAAGTATACAAATATATATGTAAGGATACAAAATTTGAAGTTTATTGGAACAAGCAAATCGAATATTATCATCTTTAATGAGATTACTTTGTATTGATCGAAAAAGGAAGGACACAACCATCTATATCACTTCATTGTCCATATTTTCACTACAAATCAAATTGATTGATTATTTGTACCATGTTGGTTCTCCCCTAACCCCTATAATTCTCTCTATTCATTATCATCAAATAAGGTTAAGGGCATAGTTTTTTCTATTAATATGTTCAGACTTCTTCCACCATCCCTACTCCTAAGGAGTGTTGAGCCACCCTCTATATATAAAAAGGAAGTGTTGTTCAAAATAAAATAAAAAATATACATATGTTTACTAACAATTCTATGATTTTTCAGATGGAGGATAGGGGGTCTCATCACGAGCCAGCCTACCATGATCATATGGAAGCAACGAAGTGGCATTCCCACTATGGCCACCACACTAGGGATATGATCCAATGGATGCATCAACAAAAAGTCCCTGGAACAGGAAGTTTCATCACGAGTCGGCCTGCCCACCTTTCACTCCTCCCAGTGAATGGCAATGCGTTCATCTGGTTACCAAGCCAGTACATTGGTCTCTACTCTGACATCATAATGCACTTCCATAATTATACATAGAGGATCATGGTTCCAAAGGGTGAAAAAGAAACTCTGTCGAGGCTATAAATGTCCGCGGGCAACATAAGCTTTGCTGATGGTATTGGAGTCATATTTTCAACATCAATATTTATTATAACTCCCTTTTCTTATTTTTACCTTTACTACAGAGAGATTATGTTCCTAATCTATTTTTGAACCTTTATGCATGTGATATCTTTTAAAAATCAATCATAGTAGCTTTAAGTGGAATGATGACGACAAAGTATCTTTCCTGCGTCAGTTGTCATTTTTCATTTTCGAATCACCTCACGACATCTCCACACTTATTGATAATTTTCGTTATATGCATTGATTTTAGCACTTTGATATCTTTTTCGATCCTATCATTAATATGCGTACCTTTCCACTTTTATCACCCCTGTGCTTCGCCGCCAGCACGTCATTCCTTCACTCATTCGGTCGAAGGCAACCTATCATTTCAAAGGGGGTGAGGAGCAACCTCCAGTGTATTTATGTATGCATGTTAGTCCTTTATTCGATTATGTAGGGCAATACGACATTCCATGATTACAGAGTAGGTGGTACAATAGTAAGTCCTAGATAACAGTATTTATGCCTGTAAAGTATCATCCGAAATAATCATTATAACAACTTGCTGTTCCGTCACTCGGCTCTGTGTATTGCTGTGATATCTCTGCTACACTAACTGTTTGTAGAATCTAGGTAGTATGGGAGGAAGAACAGTGCGTAGGGAGCCGCTAATACTGGCTGTTTCTGATGCAGCTAGAGAAATTCTAGCTCGAGCTGGGTGGATAACATATTTCACACGATTTCAACAACCCAACGAAGCAATTACTATTGAATTCTTACAAAATTTACAGAATGAACAATCTATGATAAGAGGGAGGAAAATCACAGTGTCAGATGCGGTGATAGCTGAAGTGTCCGGATTACTAGTAGAAGGACTCATATGGGCTAATAAAATATTGAAGTTGCAAGATGCTATTGCAGTATTTAAGGACGAGGGACAAGACCTGATCATCAAAGGCAAAGGAGTTTGACCATCATCCCTTGGAGAACCGTGGGGAGAACTAGCTAGAGTCATCTAGAACTACATCACATGTGATGGGCGAAAAGACATGGTAAGGCCGCGTCAACTTAAACTCTTGGTAGTTTTGAAACAAAATTGTTCTGTAAATTTTCCTGCATATTTGAATTTCCTATTGCATGACACCAATCGAAGCATAAAAAAGTCCCAACATATAGAAACCGTCGTGAGCCACCACTGCTTGATTAGGATGATAGTGAGTTACAACCTCGCCTAGCAGCAATCAAGATGGGAGGAATTAGTATTTGCCCTTGAAGGGGGCTTAGCTCTTCCTGCGCCTAACCCTGTTCTGAAAAGGAAGAGGACTACCCTTGCAACAAGCATTCCCCAAAAGCGCAGACATTCCACTAGGCTGAGGACAAACTTAGGAGCGGCCAAAAACCCCCAGGGCAGTATCACCTAGCCCATAGAATTGTCTAGCCCAGGAAGTTAACAATAGTTGTAGATAGAAGGCCAGGATAACCCTGAATCAGACCATGAGGAAGAATCAGGGCATTCTGGAGAAAAAGAAATAAATGAATCAGAACTCCCCTCGACATCAAGTCCCCCAAGTGATTTATTACATGATATAGAATTGGCCCAGATCCTGGCCAATATGGATGATTTCATATAGCCTGAAAACCCGCTCAATTTTAACATTGGAGAAACACAATCTGTAGAGAACTCTAGCCACGATAGAATTATATCAGAAAACATAAGCTGTGGAGCAGAAATAAGGGCAGAGGCCACTCAAGAAGAGGTGAACCAAGTTGGTGATATGCCTCCAGGAGAACCCATCTAGGTAGGCCTAAATACAGAGAATGTAGGCCAAACAGGAGAAATAGAAACAAACCAGGAAGATGACTACCAATCTGGGGACACAATTCTTGTAGAACAAAGCTAAGATGAACAATCGGGCTCATTAGGAGTAAAGACGATTAATAGAACAATGGCTCCTCCTAAAAAGCAGAGAGACAAAATTAAAAAGCTTAGGAAGGAACAATAGAGGCTGCGAAAAACAGTAAAAAGGCTCAGGCAAAAGATAAGAAAATTATCAGTGGGAAAGGTTCCAGACAAAACCCTGGAAACAATAAACACAATCGTTCAAACTGAATTATATGAAACAAAAGCTACAGGGACTCAAACTGAGCTCGCACTCACTCAACTTGTTAAGGAACAACATGGAACTCTTGTAGAAGCAGCTTCCCAAACAGAGGCTATGCCTTCTTATGAATTAGCTATTCAGATGGAGGTGGTACCCTCCTTCAACACGGCTACCTAGACAGAGGCTTGGGCCTCCCATAACAGAGAAACACAGACAATAGGCACCCATTCTCATAGCAGGAGTACGCAGACAAATACTCAAGCCAAAGATATCATGATGAGCAATGACCCTAGTATAGTGAATCTTCAAGAAGATTTAGCATAGGCTTGGCTTACCATAGAACGGCTTGAGCTAGAAACTGTCTCCCAGCAAAAATACCAAGAATTACAGAGGCAACTTCGGGACATGAATACATCAGAAAGTGAGACCTTTGATAAATACCGAAAAGCAAAAGAAAGAATTGAGAAAATGAAGCTTAGATTAGAGAAGGTCATGAGTCAAACAAACACTATTTGCTCATTGTACGCTGATGTCTTGGCATGCAAATCTCCTGCCAATAATTATGCCTTATTTTTGCTAAAAAGATACTTGCAGTTGAAAATCAAAGCCATTAGGACTGAAAAACCAATAGAATTAAAAACAATTGAGGATTTCATAAACTGTTGCAAACATCATGGGGTAAAAGTTCAAAGATTGCTGTGTGAATTTTACCTACATAATTTTGTATTAGAGGAAGAAGTCGAAAAGAACCCCAATTCTTTTGTGGGGGATGTGCAATTCCAAGATTTTATTTCATTCGTTGTCAATCAACTGAAATGGTTCAAGGCTCATAACACGTTCCAGAGGCAGGAGAATGGATTGGACCTTTGGGTCAGAGGTGAGCCCGGACACCCTTTACAAATGCTGGCCAATCACAAAAGTCTGATGAAAAGGGAAGGAGTAATCAAAATTTTGGGGCCTATTTAGAAAGAGATTGTACAGAAGGGGGTAGAATACTTTCTCTCCATTCAGGAAAGTTCCTTGGCTACAACCAAGCTTAGGTGGATAGTTTCCACTAGTAATGTACATAATAGAGAGCCATTCAATTATAAATTTTTTAAATTAGATGCAGAATGTTTTGTCACTTATAGCAATCTCATTTTAAGGGAAGGTCCTTATTGGCTAGGTTGTCAGTTTCGCAGCCCTATTGTTTGGTATCCTGCTGAAGGGTATCGGGCTATATATGAACTGCCTGAAGGACAAACATGGCACATCTTTGAGCTCTTGGCCAAGAATCATGTTTTCAAACCAATTTACGATATTCCTTCTCCAACTTATTCTTTGACTATTATGCATACAAACTACATGCTTTTCATGACGACATGAAAAAGGGTAAGCAGGGGAGTATATTGAGTCATGGAAAAGGTATGCATTTACTATTAAACTTATCATCCTTTTCCTTTATTCTTAGCTTTTCTATATCTTAATGTGTTAATCTATTAAGGAATTATGGTAAGAAATGAAGGAATTATTTGCAGTTACAACTTAGCTAATTATTACCCTTCCTTATGCAGGAAAACAATAAAAGGGACAAATGCTGTTCCCTATGAAGGAACAACAAAAATCAGCAAGCTAAGGAAGGAACGTGGCGATTGCAGATAAGGCCAAAAGCAAATCAGAAGAATTAGCACAAGTAAGGAAATGATGTCTGAAGTTGGAAAACTGTTGCGAATCCCTCAGGATTGAGAGATCCTAAGGGATCACGTTTATCATTTATCTTTTTACCCTTTCATATTATAAAAGGAGATGTTTTGTAAGAAGGAGAGGGGAGGAATTTTTGTATTATTGAAATTGTAATTGTAATTACAGACTCTCACTGCCGAGAAGAACATGAATATATTGTAATGATCATTCAATTTGATGATTAATATATAAGTAAAGCTGCTGTTCCCTCGTGTTACTTGAAGTAACTTAGCAGTGTTCACTGGTAGCTAAGGGCTCGGCCTATGGGGGATTCAACTGCTTTTCTTGTGTCATACATTTCCAATTCTCGCAAGTGTGATGGTTTGATAGTATTCTTTCTTTCTGTGATTTTATCGCTTCGCTGTTTATTTTCTAGTGTTGACAGAATCTCTTTACTTTATATAATTTGCAGTATTGTCGTTGATTCAGTTTACTTTCATTTTGGATCAAGTTACTTCGATAAATATTCCGCTTGATATAATCAACTGTAAAGAGTATTAACTATCACTGTTGAAACTCTCAGATTGATATAATTTGCTGTTTAGATTAATTATTAAAGATGGGTTTGATTTAGATTAAATCAATTAAAAAGGGATGAGTTATCACTACTGTACTCTCAACCAATGTTGCTGTTACTTTGATGAATGTAAGATTTGATTTCGTTAAAGGATTGAGTTTTCTTTAAATTGCAATTGGAATTTACTAGATGCATCCATTTAGTCTTGTATTTAAAAAGATCTATACTGCAATTTAGGAAACATTACTCTCTGAGTTAAATAGCAGCCACATACTGTGTACACTCTTGAAATAAGAAGACTTGCCCGAATTGATAATTAATGTGAAGATAATTAGGAGTTTTAAAAGGCACCTTTTATTGACCAACACTACTATTAAAGGAAAATGATTCGTGGTATTAAAAGAAAAAGTCAAATATGAGAATGCATTATTTTTTGATGGGCTAAGACATAACTTAAGAGCTATTCAAATGTGCGATTAGGGGCATGAAGTTATTTTTATATCAAAGAATTTTTTGGTAAGACTATAACCAAGGGAACCAAAAATCCATGTAATGTCTATATTCAAGAAGGTCACAAAGAGCAGTGATTTTGAGAAAATATTAAGAAAGCTGGCTTCGGCACAAAATATTGGGACACCTCAGCTTTTCTTAACCATACAAATCAAGCAAGGAGGGAGAAATTTGTGACTTGCCAAACATCTCTCCACCTGAAAGTAGTTTTTACAAATCATGCCAATTTGGTAAGCAATCCAGAGTTAGTTTAAAGCTAAAGAATGCACTTCAGGTAAGCTCCTTGAACTTGTTCACACTAATTTATGTGGACCTATGAGAAAGAAGTCTCCTCCTGGTGAAAAATATTTCCTGCTATTAATTTATGACTTTATAAGAATGTGTTAGGTTGGTTTACTAAATTATAAAGATGAGTCATTTGAAAAATTTAAAATAATCAAGACTATGATGTAAAATGAATTGGAATTAAAAATGAAATGTCTTAGATTTGATAGAGGAGGAGAGTTTATATTATATGAATTTTTCAATTTTTGTGAGTAGCATGGCATCAAAAGACATTTTTCCATAGCTAAAACTCCTCAACAAAATGGAGTGTCAAAAAGAATGAATAAAACAATTCAACAAACGGTATGTGCCATGCCTGATGAGGCAGGAACACCCCACACCTTCTGGGGAGAAGCAATACATACAGTTATGGATATAATTAACAAAGCCCGTGTTTGAGTAAACAATGATAAAACTGTGTATGAACTTTGGTATGGTAAACCTGAAACTATCAAACACTTTAGAATCTTTGGAAGTAAATATTTTATAAAGAAAAATGATGATAAACTTGGAAAGTTTGAATCTAGATTTGATGGAGGAATCCTTCTTGGATACTCTTACAAAATTTAAGGATATAAATTCTATAATAAAAGGCTCCAAAATATTGTTGAAAGTATAGATGTTACGATTGATGAAGCATCCAAAAGTATCAAAAGAGAAGCAAAATCAGATGACGAACAACACTCTACAAAAATCCAAGAAGTTGTAGGAGTGGAAGAATGAGGAGCATCAAAAGAGGGAAATGAAAATGTAGGTATGTTAGAAAATACTCCATCAAGGTATATTGAGAAAAATAATCTTGAATCTCAAATTCTAGGTGATAAAGAAGCAGGAATAAAAACTAGAATAACTTTTGTTGGATCATCTAGTCACTTAGCCTTATTATCCACAATTGAACCTCAAAATGTGAATCAAGCAAGCAAAGATGATGTTGGGTTAAGGTAATGCATGGAGAACTTGATCAATTAGAAAAGAACCATTATACATGGGAACTTGTACCAAGGCCCCATAATAAAAATGTAATTAGGACAAAGTGGGTATTTAAAAACAAACTGAATGAAAATGGAGATGTAATTTGAAACAAAGCAAGACTTGTATGCAAAGGCTATGCTCAATAGGAAGGGATAGACTTTAAAGAGACATTTGTGCCTGTAGCTAGACTTGAAGCCATAATAATGTTTCTTGCATTTTCTAGCTTTCATGACTTCAAGGTATATCAAATCGATGTTAAGTCAACATTTTTATATGGGAACCTACAAGAAGAAGTTTATATTGAACAACATGAAGGATTCATACTTGGCAATGATAAAAATATTGTTTGCAAACTTAAGAAGGCACTATATGGGTTAAAACATGCACCCCATGCATGGAATTATTGTCTCAACAGGTATCTGTTGGAAAATGTAACTAGTTTCAGTCTTCATTTAATGTATTTGAGTCATCTTGTGATGTACTTGTGAAAAGAATAAATAAAAGAATTATTATTATTATTATTGTGACTTATTAAAGCATGGGTTTCATGCTTGGGTCACCATGTTTTAGGTCACAGTCCCCGTTGAGGACTTCTAGGATTTATTCTGAGTCAATAGAGTCATTGTACTTTTAAAAAGACCCTTCTTAGACTTTTGAATAATGTAAAAAGGTTAAGTATTGAGTTAAATCTAATTTATGTATCCTCCAGAACAAGTCGGCCCAGAAGATATTAAGTTAGCCTAAGGACACTAATTCAACCACACATGGAGCTTATAAATACAATCAAATTGAATTCATTTGGAACACACTCTCACAAGAAGTTCGATATCTCTTGTAGCTGGGAAAAGTACGAAGTCTGAAGCCAAAAGAAGTGCAAGTTGGGTGGTGTTTAAGGAGAAGAAGAAAATAAAAAAATTGGTGCCTCTCTCTCTTCGTTTCATGCCCTAGATTGGGATATCGAAGTCTTCCAAGTTTCACTGTTGCCGGAAGGTGCTGCCTAGTCGAAGTTGCTAGAAAGGGGTCGAAATTATGGGAGGTTGACTTGGTGTGGAGGGAAGGTCTGGTCTTTATCTAGGGTGAAGAGTCTCAAATATTACTATTGAAAGGAAGAATTTCCTGAATGGGTTTCCCCCTCAAGGGGGGTTTGGTCCTGGAATAGTGCCTACATCTGGTGTCCATTGTTTTATGTGTTGCTGCTTTGATAATTTCCTGAAGAACTATACGAAAAAAGATATAAAGAATCGTAATAATAGGAAACATTGCAAGTAATTATCAAGAATAAGAAAGTCTTTCTACCTTTCTAATTTTCTAACATGGTATCGAAGCTTTGGTGAAGAAAGAAGAAAAAGGCAGTCTCAAGCACTTGATCAAGGAACCATTCAAAAGGATTATCTCAGGGAAGGAGTCTACTGTATTCAAGGAAGATGTCTAACACAATCAAGAGAGAGAACAAACTTGATGGAGCCTCAAACTACATGTCTTGGAAGAAGAGGATTGACCTCATCCTTGAAAAGAACAAGGTACTAGACTTGGTTAAAGGAAAAGTAAATAAGCATGTAGAGGATTCCAGTGATGCTAACGAACTGAAATTCAGGGAACTAGAATTGGTGGCCATGACTCTAATGGTAGAAGGAATAAAGGACAACCTTGTCCCATTCATAGCTAACATCGATCATACTTAGGAAATGTGTGAAGCCCTATAAAATTTATTTAGTATTAAGAACATTGGTCAAGTAGCAAGTTTGAATAATGAGTTAAGGACCACAAAGATGACTAAAGAAGACACATTGGCATCCTTATTTGTGAATATATCAAGAATCAGGGATGATCTTTTGGCCATTTATGAAATTATTCCAGACAAAGAACTTATGATCATTTCCCTATTAGGATTGCCACCTACTTGGGGTGCATTTGCTGCAACACTTAACGGTTGGAAGGTAGCTCCCACCTTTGAAGAACTATGGACTGCCTATAGTTAGGAATAATTAAGGATCTCATTAGTTTCCAATCCTAAAGGGGTTTCAAATGCCTACATTGCTCAAAATAAAGGAAATAAATCAAAAGGACCAAGGAAGAAAGTTGACACGTCTAAGGTAGAATGCTATCAATGTCATAAGAAGGGTCACTATAGGAGTGATTGTCCTGACAATCCAAGAAACAAGAAGAGAGAAAGAGATCAAGCCAACATTTCTGAAGAAGGAGACCCAAAGAAAGTCAACCTTGAAGAATCTGACATTAGGGACTTACACTACTGAGTCCTTTTATTGTATCTTTATATATCTTGTTTTATATTTTTAATGTTTTAGAATTTATAGGTTTTTAACATGTTTTTGGGAAAGACATTTTTGTTGTTTTTATAAGTTTGAAGGTATCCCTCAAACTGTGAGCCCCCAACAGCACCCAAAGATAAATATCTCATTTCCTTTCAATTTCTGGTTTCATGTACTTATTCAGTTTTGATTATATTAAATACTAATCACCATTGTCCCTCTATTGTCTTGATCACAAATACATCTACTGTAACCTCAAGGAGTAAGGAAGGAAGCCACCCAAGATAAGGTTTGTTAAGAATTAAAGGTATGCCTTAAACTACAAACATTACTTCTTTAGTAAATGGTTATTCATTTGACAATCCGATACTAACATTGTTGTGTCTAGCTATATTGAATCATATCGATTCCTATTTTCGGTGATTCATCACTCGATAAATCTACCCCACTCTTATTCTTAATTGATTTTATAGGACCCTAGATAGGTTCTCTAGAAAAACCTAACCTAAGAGTATGCTAATGTGAATGTCTGAAACCCTAAAAATGCTTAGGGATATTGTGAAATACTATTTGAAGTTTTATTAACAATGTCATGTTTGGGATTTCAGTATGATCAGGAAAACCTAACATAGGATTGAATGATAAAGTCTAAAATACCAAACCTTTGAAGTATTGGTAATGTTTGGGTTTGTTATGTTCTTATATTGAAACTATAATTCATTAGGGTTTGGTGCAATGTATAAGCAAGACCCTTATATTGTCTCAGAATTGATTTCCTTGGTATGTGTGTGTTCAATGAAACCCTAGTCTAATCAACTTTGCTATATGTCTAACTTCTATTGATTTTTGTGAAGTTGGGTTTGACTAACACATGATATGAAATGCCTTTGCACGATGATGAAAGCCGAGGTATATATAGATATGTCCTTTTGGTCAAAACCCTACCTTTGTTTAGGTTAGTATATATCTAATGTATCAATGTTGTCAGACATATGATATGCTTATGCATGGTATTGAATTCCTAAATATGTGTGTTGACCTAGTTATTGATGGTCACAAGTCTTAAGATTTAATATAAGTCATTGTCTGAAATTCTAGGATGACGATATTTGGAAATCTAGGGTTTTGCAACTAAACCCTAGTATGAATTGAAACCTCTAGTATGTGTGATATAACAATCTAAGATCTACTTATATAATGAATGTCAAGATTGTGAAAATGAAATTCTAGGGTTTTGGAGTTGAACCTTAGTAGAAGTAAAAATCTCTGATGTATGATGACAATGATTTGAGATTTGTGTATGATTGAAATCTGAGTTTTAATTGGGATTAATGTTTGATTGAAAATATAGGGTTTGCAACTAACCCTTGTGGAATTTGGTCATGTTAATGACTAAGCTGTGATTGGTTTTGATTGATTCTCTTGTATGAAATCTAGGATTTGTATGAAATCCTAGTGGAAAATCTAACATATGAATTCTGAAAGTTGTTAGATGCTTTGTAGATCTATATTTTTTTTGGGGTTTGTTGTATGTTGTAGTAGGGTATGTTATACCTTTGAAAGAAACATTGAAACCCTATATAGAATTAAAATTGCCATGAAGTAGTCTAGGGTTTATGACAAAGTCCCTAACATGATGTTGAAGAGTATATGTCTCTTGTTTGTAATTAAGTTTGGGTATCTGATATGTATAAAGCTGAAATTATTTCGTGATTCTGATATAACTAACTTCATGCTTCTATAGATTTGGGTGTACTTGATATCTAAGTTACGCATGTACATAATCTTCAATACGGTGGAGATGCTCGTCGATGTGATAATAATGACGAGGATGATGATAACTCTGATGAAATGGTTGGAAGCCACGAAATATTCTCCGATGATGATCCAGGTGGATTTTGGTGGCTACCTGCCTATTCCACTTGGACCCCCACCACTACCTCTTTCAATTTTTCAGTTTCCTTAATTATAACACAATTTACTATTTTTAGCAGTGTTTTGCTGAAATTTCGGAGCCATTTTGAGGCACTAAATGACGTTTTTTGGCAAAAGATCGCTGGTGCTTTCTACAAAAATCATGTTAGTAGTTGTAGTCCTCAGAGTCATACGTGTCAAATGGAGATAATATGACCAAGTTACAACCCCGGGAAGTTGGCTTCCCAACTAGCCCCAACAGGGCCCATAAACTCTTGGTGTTACATCTCCTCGAGTTAGGGTTTTGGTTGTTTAGGGTTTCCTCTTATTGTTAAATAATAAAAAGGCCCTTGAGCCTCATTGTAATTGAGTTCAGAGGCATGTAGCCACCACATATCTTCTCAGAGATAAGCTACCATCGCCCGAGCTAGTCTTATTTCCATTCTATTTGTAAGCATATTTTAGTATTTGATATTAATGAAATGAAGTGTTATTTATGCTGCATCTCTGTATTTGTGCTTATATCTGTAATTTGTTGTATCCATGTTTAAATCTATATCAGTGGTATCAGAGTGGTATGCTCTTTCTATATTTTTCTTTGCATGCCCCCAACGAGGTCGGGATATAAGGAGTTAGGGCTTGAACTGGTTGAACCTTTGCAAGACCAACCTTGCAAATCCTGATGGCCTCCCATGGCAGATGAAGAAAGACAAGGGGGCCAAAGATCCTATCAAAATCTTGCTTAAAGAAGCCCTTGAGTGACAA